>WOFM01000135.1:120185-215005 GCA_011428145.1 Ericerus pela | reverse complement strand
ATATAAAACACAAAATGACTATTCATCTCTTACCACCGTCACACACATACCTCTGGTAAAGGCAAGACAGGCGTGTGACTCCAACAAACTTTATATGGTCCCTTGGACCTTAAACCACACTAATTATAAGCTTCTACCCACTACATGGTAACAGGAGCAATTAGATATTTGATCAAAAGGAATGAATAATTCTATTCGTCTATAAAAATCGCTTCCACAAAGCATAACTCTCAAATAAAAATACTTGTATTTTTTCCTGAATAATTCCCTATTATTTTTGACTATAACTGAATAAGTTAGACTATTTACTGACTGTAAAATACATTGTATTTTATTTCTGCTGAACACAGAAAAAATATTAATTTGAAATTTCTCCTTACTCACATTGTTAACCTGTTTCGATTCTTTGTTCAAGACATCCCTTACAGCTGACAAATCACCTGTAAGGGGAACACTTAGTTTTTTGAGCAATTATTTTGGCAGGCCTGGGGGTTTGATGTTTAGAGGTAATTTTGTTGTTGTGGGGCTGCCATCAATGGTGCCGGTGGGGCAATCATTTGAGTGTTTGCAGCTACATAAAAGAGGTTTTGGGGAGTATTAAATGAGATACAAGCCCATGCTGGGGCATTATTCCAATTTGGAAGTCCAAGCTGGTTCCAGTTTGGGATTCTGTTGGAGTAGTACCCATTATTATTTCTAGGAAAATTGTTTCTAAGAAAGTTTGGATTAAAGTTTCAGCCTTTATAATTAGGATTAAAGTTTTGATTATTATTCCAATTTCTATTTTGGTTGTTTTGGTTCCAGTTTTGGTTCTGTTTCCAATTACCATTATTATTATTATTATTATTATTATTATTATTATTATTATTATAATTATTATTATTATTCCTATTTTGATTTTGATTTTGATTTTGGTTATAATTATTTTGTTCGTTATTTTTATTTAGGGGATTTTTGTTTTTTCTGGATTCCTGAGATTTCGAAATGTTCGCTATTGCAGCGCTCATTTTCTCCATCTCAGCTTTCCAGATTGGATCGGATGATACTAAATTTAAATTTCTTTCAGTTTTCTTATCCATTTTTCCAGCTTTTAATTCTTCAATAGTTTTTTCAAGTAGATCAATTTTTTTCCTTAACAGGAGATCTGAATGTCCAAATACTTTATCTTTGAATTCTAAATATTTAGAGAAGGCCTTATCGAGTTCTTGTATTGTTTTAGGTTCCTTTTTTATTAAAAATACTCTTTCTTTTTCGGGAAGGTTTGGCATAATTTTTTCGATTATTTTTTCTTCAGAGATATCTGGTTCAATTTGTTTTAAAATTCTTTTCATGAACATAATGTAAGCAGGGAAATCAGCTTCGCCACTATAATTTCTTTTGTACAGTATTTTGCGTAATTGGGGTTTAGTCCTAGTAAAGAAATCCAAAATTTTTTGTTTTGTATTTTGCCAATTATTACATTCTGGGTTTGCTTGAATTCTATCTTCAAACATTTGTTTAGCGAGGCCTGAAAATGCAATTCTTATTTTTTTGAATTTCATATTGGCATCCCAATTGAATGATACCAATTCATTTTCGAATCCAATTAAAAATGACACGATATCTTCAGTTGGGGTGTGTCCATATAGGGAAGATCTGATATTTACTGCAGCCTTTCCTGACATTTTATTTTCTACAGGGGGAATAAAATTTTCTAAAATTCTGGTTTCAATTTCTGGACTGAGGAAATCTTCGTCAGATTTTTCTAAGCACTCAGTAATATCAGCAAGATTAATTGCTGTCTTGACTCTTGGAAATGGTGTGGGATTATCCAAATTTTCCAAAAGTGGGGTTGAGGTCGTAGGGGGATCAAAGTATTTTCTTGAAATAGGGATCTCTAATTCGGGGATTTGTTCACGAGGTTTTCGTGTTGTTTGTGAAATTATTTTTATATTTTCATGGGTTAATAATTTTAGTATTTCTTTACTAGATTTGATTTTTAATAGGATATCCTCTTGGGTTTTTATACGAGAAAAATATTTTTTATCCACTTCAATATTTAAATTTTGACATACATTGATTAGTTCGAAATTTTTAGCTTCGATGAGGCAACTTAAATTTGTTTTAGAAGTATTGGGTTCGGAAAAATTTTCCCAAGTTTCATTCATAAAAATAAATTGTTTCCGCGACTTATAATTATTTAACACTTCTTATATTTAAGGGAGGGAAGCGAATTATAATTAATATTAATTGTTACTTTTTTTTCCTTTTGTTTGAACAGGAGCTTGATGAATCCGTTGCTGCCTTTTGTTGCCAAAATCTTCCTGACCTCTGTAGATAAACCTGTTTTTATTTTTTGTACAATAAATATCCTTGGTTGATTTTGAAGTTCGATTTTTCTTTTCACTACTGGTTTTTTCCCACACGCAAATAACCTTTACTTCCTTTCCTCAAGAGTGCGCCTTACACGTTTCTCATTGAGTACTTAACTAGAGTTTTCAAGGTTAGAGCAAAGTACTTCGAACCAGAGGAATTGAAACAGCAGTTTGGATCAGCAATTCCGTTGAATAGGTACTAGAGCGAGAGTTTGATTCGCAATAGCAGACCAGTTGGGCGCCAATAATGTAACTTCTAAAAGAGGTGGTAATGTACCTAATTAGAACCACTTTCAGTATTACACCATACACGAAATAATACATACTGCTAAAGCAGTAATACTTCTAAAATAAATTCAAGTTTATCATCCACAGACTATCATGGACCTTAACATTTGTTAGAGACTCAATAATATTTAAAACACATGAGTGAGTTTACACATTTAATAAACTAATAATTCGTACATCACAGTACATAAATATACATTAATATTTATACATATACAATCACAATTCAACAAGCAATACTATTTGTTCACTAGAGACTTCTACAAGAGAGGTTCCAGGTACTTAGAAGTAGCTGTCGCGGAACTGTGTCTTATTCCACTGAATCGAGGGATTATATACTCGTTCAGGGTATTAAAACGTACGTGTCGGATGTGTAAAATGAGGTAGGGTGTTGTTATTATAGGGTTGTGCTGACTCGTCGAGTACTTGAGGGACAGGCACAATTAGGTCATGAATATACAGAAAGTATATCTATATTCATAAAATCAAATATGGGTAATTTAGTGGTTGTTTATAAAGAGTTATAGGATGATTATTGTTGATAAATATATACGTTTTTGGTATTCGAAAATGTGTGGACGAATATGTTCGTCATTTCTAAAAATAGACGAAAATATACTTTACAGATAGTAATTTTCAATAGATCCTTTATAATACAAACACACAAGGATTCAAAACCAAACAAGATTTTTTCAAGTTCATTTTTGAAATATATTTTCATTTCAAATATTTTTTTTCTTTCTCTCATACTTTATGATACCACATACACACGAATAATATTACAAAAAACAAATAATTAAATAAAAATAATTATCAATTAACATAACATGAATTTTTTTCTTTTCAAAAAATTAAATAAAATATTTTTTTTGGATAAAATTTTTTATGAAAAATAAATTTTTATTTTCTTTTCAAAATTGAGTTATCCGAATTAAGCACATTACCTAGTACTCCAGAACGCATGAATACAGCAAGTGAAATAACCACTACTTCATCTCCTCAAGGAGGAACAAGCTCTGGAAGTACACACCCTCAAGTACATTATGTCATGCCAGCTGATGAAACCATACGTCCAATACAGGGTCCAAGTGGGAAAATATTTGATGGTCAATATTACTTAGACTGGAAACGTATGATCATAGCTCTAATAAGGAGTTTGGGATATTGGGATGTTTTTGGTCCACATCCTGAACTAAAAATTTATATTGAAAATATGGATAATCTACAATACAGACCAACTTCAAATTCAGCCAAAGCATACTTTAAAAAACAAGAATGTGCGAAAGCATTTATTATGGAACGAATGACATATAATTTACCAAAACAAATTAGAGAATGCAAAACAGTGGACCAAATTTTTGAAAAATTAGATATAACATATGGTTCTAAAATGAAAATAGTTGTAAATATGGCGAAGTCAAAATGGACTGCTTTTTGCTTTACACCTGGTGGAAATATAAGAGGTTTTTTAAACAAATGGGACATTTTAGTACAGGGAGTTCGTGATACAGGAAAGGAGGTATCTGAGGAAGAGGAATTAGAGAACCTTCAATTAGCATTGGGATACGAACAAACTATACCTAAAATGCAACTTGATAATCTTCCTGAAAATAAAAAAAATTTGGAAATTTTTAAACAAATATTAAAGGAAGACAGAGATCAAAAAATGAGAGTTAAAAAAATTAAATTACAATATCAATCGTCTAATAACAAATTTGATAATAATGGAAATAAATCAAGAAATAATAATACAAATTATAATAATGATAGAGATAATAGATGGAATAGAAATAATAATTATAGACGAAATAATAATGGAAATGGAAATAATAATAATAATTATAGAAATAATTATAATAATAATAGAAATAATAACCATCACCTAGAAAAAATAATAATAAAGAAGAAAGATGTTTTATATGTAATCAAACAGGACATTATAAAAATATAAGCCCTGATTACAAACCTGAAAACAAAGAACAAATTAAAGAAAAACTAAAAAATAAAGATAAAAAAGAAGAAGAAAGACCAATAAAATTGTTATACATGGTTAAAAAACATAATAACAATGAAGACTGACTTTTAAAAAAATTAATTAAAGACCATACAAAAAATTTAAAATTATATACCTTTAAAAAAAAAAAGTTACTTGATGGGGGGGCGGAAGTCCATCTCACATCAAATATAGAAAAATTAATTAACGTAACAAAATTTAAAATATCTGTCAAATTACAATGTGCATTTAAAGACACATATTTATATGCCACACATATGGGAAATATGAGAATATTAATTAAAAATGAAAATAAAATTCAAACAGCTATCGAATTATTAGAAGTCCATTATGTACCAGATCTGTCATGATAATTTCCTCGAGAAAAATGTTAATTGTAGATTTCTGTCAATTTTGGTTTGGTATAATATTGCTCCAGTTGCAAAGTCTCATGCGTTTGTTTCTATGCATATAGGCAGACTATCATCGGAGTGAGCTGACAGAGTTGCATTAGTCAGTATGTTTTTGAAACTTTCAAATGCTATTTCTACTTCTTCTGTCCAAATGACAGAAATTTTGTCATACTTTTTATTTATCTTGATTAGATCAAATAATTTGCCTTCTTTGGCAGCTGCGTTTATTAAATACCTGTAAAAATTTGTCATTCCTGAAAAATATGTAAGTTCAGTGACTGTTCTTGGTTTAGGAAATTTAAAAATTGGCTCAACAAAGACTTTTTGAGGCGCAATACCAGCAGAAGTAATATTGTACCTGAGAAAATCAATATTTGGATTTGCCCATTCTCTTTTACCAGGATTGATAGTTAAACTGGTAGCATGTAGATGCTGTAGAATAGTTTTCACTTTCTTCTCATGTTCTTCAATACTACAGCTAGAACATTTTTGGATGTCATCAGTGTATGCATTACCATATGTTATGCCTCTCAAAACAACTTTTATAAATTGCTGGAATGTTTGTATAAAGTTTCTAAGTCCAAATGGCATTCAAAAATACTCAAATAGTCCAAATTGAGTTATCAATGCAGTTTTTGCTATATGATTTTTAGCCTCAGCAGCTAATCTCAAATCTTTTTCTTCTGGATTTTCATTTGTCTTTAGGTAAATGTGTTTCTTCATTTGGTTTTAGCATTATTCTATTTATTAATTTACCATTTCTAAGTTTTTGAAGATACACTTTATCAAATTTTATTCAGACAAAAGTATTTTAAAATTTATTTATTTCTATTTCTTATCAGAAGGTATTTTTCATGTTCTACCAAGATTTTTCAAAGTTGGTCAACACTTCCAATTTTAGGAAAATGTTCTTTTGAATCGGGGTAAATTTTCCATTTAGGTTTGACGGACTAAAAATTTTCAAGTCGCACCAGCTAATTTTAGCAAATGAATAAGTCGCATCTTAGTTGCACTTATCAACAGAGCAATTTCCTTCTTGATGAATATTTTCATGTTTGTGAATTTTTATGCCAAAAAACAACTATATTTTCCATGTTTTGTCATCACTGTGGCTTTTTAGTGCAGGTAGCTCTCCTACACTTGGTTCATAGAACCAAAAGTTTGTTTTGCATGTGGGGTGATCAAATTATTTTTAATACAGGTTTAGAAGCCAGTTTATTTCTTAACCATACACAAAGAATAATGGGGCAACTGCCCTGAGGAAAGGCAGTACCATATATGGATTGCAACATGAGCTGTATCAGTGAGTATATAATATTTATGTACCCACTTTTCATTTGGCATCTACATACATATGTATGAGCACGTCATCTGTATGAGTCTATACAGACAATGTATTTTTGTTTAAAGTGCAATGCACTCATAATTTGGGTCATGGACTAGGTCTATGATTCAGGGCTGAGCCCTGAATGAAAGAGGTGAGGGAAACATCATTAAAATATTTTTCATTAATACTAAATAAATAATAGTTTCCTTTTTAAACTTTTTTATCATTTTTCATTTGTGCGAATCACCTGAGATTACTTATGGTTACACTTCTATACAGAGCAATACAAATTGTTACAGAAATTTATCTTGTCTGGGAAGGGGGTACTTACGGGAAATATATCCTCTGAAAAAGCAAAAAATTTCTAACTTTTATATCAAACATTGTTCTTTCTTTTTCTCTTCGTGGACGCAAAAACTTAATCAAAATTCTCATCCAGAAATATATTCAAAGTTAATTTTGAACCAAATACCTTTCATTAACTAATTACATTTGAATTAAAATCAAAAGATTTTTTTCATACCTAAATCTTTATTGTCAGTTTGGAAAATTCATTAAGTATGAATCCTTTAACATTTGACCTAATTGAGGGGAATATCTCAGTTGGATGGTATTTCTATTTTTAAACGTTATCAACAACCAATAATATTTAAAAATAATACAATCTCTGGTGATTTTTCATTTTTGTTTTTTCCGATATAGATTTTAAATAAGACCATAGAACTCTTTATTCTAGAAATAAATTACAGGCTTATTTCTTCTCGAATATGTATGGCTTTATCCATCTTTTTCCAATACATTAGATCAAAGCTTAGGAAGAAAAAGTTTTTCTATCTAAAAATTATGAAAACACATGCCTCCAGTTTCTTCTGGAAAATAAGATGACTAATGGAACACTATTTATTTGTTGAGGCTCACTTTGAGATTAGCCTACAATATAAAAGTTATTAGCTGTGTTTGATTGGACTACAATAACTTACACCAACCTACACCGGTAGGGATATTCCACAAATATTCATGTAAAACTAGACATAAAGTCATATAACATTCGTACATTTTTGGAATCCCCTCCCAGTGTAGGTTGGTGTAAGTTGGTGTAGTCCTATCAAACAGAGCTATTGTGTAACCAACAAATCTTTAATTTCTGTAGTTACACTGGAGTAAAGCAGTAACATCTTTTACTTGATTTGTTAATTTTATGCGTGAAGTAAGTGCTGTTTTAAATGTATTCTAGTGAAGTACGTTGGTGACATGGGCCATGGCCTAACTGGATATTGAAAAATTATTTACCATAGTTTTTCTTGAAATGTTTTTGCAATTGATATTTTTAGGGTAAACTGAAATGTTCTGGTAACCAATTTTGGAGTTTATTATTTTTCGAGGACCTCTTTCTGTATTCTAAGGAAAATATTGAAAATTTTAGTTACTTTAAAATCAAAACATTTTTATCAAAGAAAATTAAAAATTAAAGTTCAGTGTTTTTTCTTGTGAATAATTCAAAACAAACTCACAAACTGAAAGTTTAAAGCTTCTTGGCATATTTTTGGACCAAAATTCTAAAGTTTTAAATTCAAAACAATTGTGTTTGTTGTATCTTGGATAATCCAAATCATAATCTGGGAGTCCAATATTCAACCAACAACAATTCTAAAAACAAACCAAAATCACCGTTCGAGGAAATTTCCCGCAAGTTCCACATTGAGGGATTAATCATTGTGAGTCAATTGTTTTTGAGTTTTTCGGGGCACATTATCTTTATGGACTTGCGGATTTGTATTAAATCAATGTCAACTGCCATAAGTTAAAACTTTTTTCATATTTTGGATAAGAATCATAACCAGCATATAGGTAAGCATTGTAAAAAACTTGAATTGAATTAGTATTAAATTATGGATTGTTCTTTTGAAAGTACGATTTTCATTTTCCAATTTTCAAAATCTCTGAAAGGGGTTAACTTACTGAGCAAGATGAATAATCAGTTAAAGTTAGGTGAAAAATGAACAAAAAATGAGGTGGTATAAATATAACTTCTGTTTGGAAATTATTCTGATGATTCGTAGGTCCAAAATGGAGGGTATTCTTAGAGTTACAGAATTCTGACTTATCTGGTTGCTCAAACCTTTTTATTTTTATCTAGTTTGAAGTTTTGATTTTTGGAATATTAAAAAGGTTGTTAAAAATATGATAGATTAAGGCAATTTTCTTTTAGGATGCAGCTACTCTTCTTGGGATAACACAAAAGCTTCAGGTTATGAAATCTGTAAGTAGGTAGGATACCTACCTTATAAATCCCGTTTGAAATTTCTTAAGAACTAGATTACATAGAATAACTTGATACTCTATGGCACATCGTGAGTTAGGTTACCAAGAAACTAAACTTCATTAATATATGACAATAAAATTATTTTCATAAAAATGAAGGTTCGTAAGTAGCAGCCCAGCTGAAGTGGAATATGATATTAAATTTCAGAATAGATAACAGAATTTAAATACTTTGGAATTTAATGTTTTGTCTATAATATAAGCTTAATATACCTAGGTAGGTAGGTATCATTCTTCCATGTTTTCTACAATTCTATACTTACATAAGCGGTACAATTAACCCTTTTTTGGATCATGAAGACCATTCACTGTCAAATACTTTCTACAATTCTAAGGGAAGCTATAAAAAATATTTAGTTGACTTTTGGGAGTTTATATACGGCCAGAATAATACATATGTGGAGATGCTACCAATATAAGAACATTGCATTTGCCATATACAGGTAGGTCAAATTCAAGTACAACTTAAATGCTGATGATATAAAAAGTAGTAAAATAATCTTACTTCTCAGGATTCGACCCTGCCTCGGACACATCTTTCAAGTAAGCTCCTTCATAATCCAATTCATTGGGATCAGCTTTCCCAGTTCCAATGAAATTTGACAGAAATACTAAACAAATGAGAATCATTTTTTTGTTGTTTGTGCGGATGCTTTCAAATTATCCTTTTGACGAATAAATGGAAACTGTCATAAATTGCTCATGCGACCTAGTCAATACAAGATTTACCAATGAGACAATATTCGCAAAAATAAATTCAATTTTCACTCACACCGGAATAAATATGAATAACTTATGCAGATTACCATATCTGTGAATGAACTTATGAAAATTTCATTTTAAAACATTATATAACTTATACCACAATAATTGATTTTTATGTTATTGCGTTTTAGAAGGTGGTACACTTGTAAGATTTCACAAGAGAAATTTATTACTCCATTAGAACTGTCTATTGAAATAGCTCTATATCGCGGTAAAACTTGTAATAGATGAAATTTATAAGTGGTTAATCTTTCTTCTCTCCTACGAGCCAATCTAATTTTTACCATTTTCCAATGTTTTTCCAAAATTTAATTTTCGGAACGTTTAACTGCAATTGGAGCTTAACGAAAGATTGAACCCTTTTCTTCAAACAGTTGTAAGAAAAAAATTTTACATGATCATAGATGTCTATATAGATATGAAAAAATATTATTTTCTTATGTAACTTAACATTATAATTTCATAAAAAATTAGGCGTTTTTCTGAAGTCCCTATAGGTTTATTCAACTCTGTACAATTTTTTTCATTCATTTGTTGAAAGAGGAGGATCTTATCTTTCATTTAGCTCAAATTGTGCTTAGAAATACAAAAAATTTGATTTTTGGTGAATTTTTGAGTATACTTAGTCCAAAATACATTAGCTATTATGAAAACAAATTATTGAACATTCATTCCTAATCAGCCCAATCGATGTTGGCGCACTCTAAGCTTGGACAGTCCCAATGAGATTGTAATATAGAGAGGTATTTTTTTTCAGTAGTTAGTACTAATGAAAATATTTTTTTCGCCAGTGAATTTCACATTTGTGCCATAACATGACGATTATAATTCACTGTAAAATTTAGGTATTGCACCCGAATTTATCAGTTTTAAATCTTATTGGAGCGTCTGTTTTTACCATAAATTTTAGTATATAAATGAGCATTCTTTCTAAAGACATTATAGTGTAATACACAAAAGATACAATGTTTTTGTGAACTGGCCACTGTCATAACATTTTGTTGTTTAACCTTGCCACCATATTTCAGGAAATAGTTTTTTCACCATACTTATCTCCCACCTCTCATCTTAGTAAATGAACAGTTCATGTGACTCAGTTTAAAATTAATAAATAAAAAAACATTTTCCACAAATGACGTGTTCCCCTGCGATTTATTGAGTGACTATGTGAACAATTCTTAATTCATTTCAATATTGATGTCAATAGTAACATTTTTGAAGAATTTGGTTTTCCTAAATTCACCTAAATTATAAATTTGTTTCATGGCAATGATTCAACTTACTCTAGAAATGCACATGCACCAAACCTGATCCATATTTGGCTATTTCTATTCATATTTTTACAATATTTTTCTCTCCATGTATATTAACTTTCTCGTTCTTTTAAATCCTGGCCCTGACTGATGCCATTCCATTTACTAACTTTTACTTGTTTCATCGTCAAGCGTTAAATTTTGTAACTCCATTTTTTACACAAATGTGAAAGGCAGCTTTTGTTCAGTTTTGGGCTTCTGTTTTACAGGGATGGAATGACGCTGGTACCTATTGGTATTTTATTGTTAAGTAAGAAATTTCTTAATGTAATTCGTACGTTTGCTGCTGCAGTGCTTTTTTTTATTCTATCATTGGTGTTTTGGTATTGTTACTATTAATGGGGTAACTATTGTTTCTCGTTCCATTATCAGACTCTCAGTTGAAACAAATTTGTTATATTTGCCATGATGTGTTTGATACATGGTTAACATCAAGTGGTGATGTTACCTTTTGGTGAGATGAATGTCCTAACTGAAGAGTGGGAACAACTCAAAAGTAGTGGGATATTCTTCCTTGGAGTCACCACCGTGTTGATGTAGTTATGAAAACAAAACAAATCAGGCGTTTCTCTTTCTGGGATTGGTACTGGTATTCAAGCATCAGTATTGTTAAATTCTTACTGTTTTGTTCGGTATATTTCAAAACCTTTTTCTACATGTTTTCTAATACAAATGAATGAAAGGAATATAGCTATCGTTTGAAAAATTGAAAACAAAATGTAATATTTTCATTCTGATACCATTAACAATTATTTAATTAAAATACTATATTATCGATTTTTTTGAGAAGATTTTCGTATGATGTATCAAATCTTATGAATAGTTTCAGTGTTGCTAAATTGTTAGATTGTTTTTTTCTCTAATTTGCATAAATAAAGACAAATCGGTATTAAATTAATAATACACTGAAACCTCCTTATAAAAGATCTAGGGAGACCAATCATTTTTTTCATTATTAGGAGGTGTCAGTTACTGGGAGGAAAATTGAAAATAAAAAAAAAATCATATGAATTTAATTTTATTAAAGTTTACACTGGTCAGTAATACAATATTCACTAGATATTTTCTGGAAAAAAAAAAAATTGTATGATTAAAAGTTTTTCTTGGATTTAACAATAAGTTCTTGTATAATGTATCTACTTATGTTTTGACATTTAGTCAGCACTTCCAGAAAAATTAATCATTTAATATTAGCTTGCTGTATGTCTTATGTGTATGCCATTTAATATAAAATAATAATTTCAATATAATCCAACAGATGAGTTAGCTGAAGGAAACGAACATGGATCTACATTTTTGACTGCTAAAAGCAGTGAACTTCACCACATGGTCATTTCACTGCTGGCTATAACTGGAGAATGTATTTGGTGTAGGATAAGGTATGGTGGTTCCAAAATACTCCCACATAGATAGACTCGAGTTCAACAATATTCATTCTTAGATGCAGTGAGAAGTTGGGTGGAGCTAGAATGCCGCTTCCACTAATATGCACAGGCTTATATTACCTATGTGGGTTCTATTTACATTCTATTTCCACTATATAAGGCGCCATCTATTGGCAACTCAACTAAGGAAGGAGAGATATAAGTTTCATCATGAACCACAAGGATGCATGCATGTCCAATACATGTCATAGGTCACCAGATGGATGTTTTGTCAGTTTGAGGAAATGAACATGGGACCTACGTATTCATCAGATAAAAGTGTTGAACTTAACATCACCCTAGTGGCAAAAAAGTGCTTATTTAAAAAAACAATGCATGTGTATATGTAGTATGTAAAATGAGACTATTTACACATACGTACCCACAATTTAGCATATGTACATATACATATATGTAAAATATACACACAATGTATACACCCAATACTGTATGTGGTGCACACATTCCAGATAGGCGTGACATTGCACGTATGCAAATATGTATATGTAGTATGTAAAATGAGATTATTTACGCATATGTACGCACAATTTTTCACGCATATTTGTATGTATGTGTAAAATATATGTACAACGTATACACACAATATTATATGTGGTGGGTACATTCCATGTAGGTGTCACATCAGTATGTAAAATGAGACTAATTGCACAACTATACATACATTTAATGCCTTCTTTTGGCACACATCTGAGTACACATAACAAGTATATTATCGTGCGTGTGAAGCTTTCTTCAACAGATACATTTACCTATGCTGAATATGAGTGGTACATATATCAGTATGTTAAATATTGTTGATAAATATCTTAGTACACATATCAAGCATATTATTGTGTGTATGAAGCCTTATTCAACAGATACCTACCTATATCTACATTTAATATGCATGTTTCGCATTTGAGTACATTAAAAATGTGTGGTATCCATCTGAGTACGTATACCGAGTATATTACTATGTTTAAAGCCTCCTTCAATACTTATACTTTGAATATGCATGGTATGCATCTGAATACATTGAATATGTGTGATATGCATCTATGATAATTAATTATTAAATTTTTTATCTTCTCAATATTTCTATAATATATGGATGTATGCTTATGCAAGTACACACACACACACCAATCTCAGTTGTGAAGTTTGTTTCATATTTTATCATTAGCCTGCATGCTGATTAATTACAAACATAGTAATGAAGTTAAATAAAAGCTGTAAGAATGAGAGTTAGTTAATATTTCTCTATTCTACAGTTGTCTTTAAAAAATATATAAATTCATTTGTTTATATGAAAATTTTATTTATAATATTTTGATTAAGACAAATACGTAATGAGAAAAAATGCTTAATAAAATTGTGTTACATACCACTGATGGTGGTTATGAAAACAACATATTAATTTTTTATATTGGATCTGAGTAAATACTCAAACACTTTCTCATTATAAGGTAAAGAAACATTATGTTGTAGAGCTATTAGATGAAGGCTGGATAGCTATTTCCTGAAATAAGTAGGTCACTTTTGGATGCTTTCAAATCCAGTGATAGATTGGCAACAGTCAAATTCATTTCCTGTTACAAAACAAGGACCATAAGGTTAAGTAAATATCATTTAATTTCTAAGTGTTGAATAATTAAAAGTGATCTTAGTGACAAATTGAAGAAATAAAGTGTGTCTACGTAATAAATGAAATGTCTTATAGTGTGTCTGAGATGTATGTCAAGTATCAATCAAAAATAAAATACGTAAAAAGCTTAGGCAAATATGACGCACACCTGGCTCATGAATAAATTAAATTATGCTAAGTGCACAGGAATTAAGGATGGTAGGAGCTGAAGAGAGGTGTAAAAAGAAGCCGTTTGTCAAGTTTAAAATGGTACAATAATCCATGTGTGTCATAAATTTATTTTCTCTTTGTGATTTAAATATGCATTTGTTGCATAAGTTCAAAAGGCGCCATTATTGGAAGCTAAGCTTTAAGAGTGACAAACAAAAAATTACGTAATTATAATTAGAGGAATGTGTTTCCGATAATTATTATTCTGAGTGTTTAATTATATTTCTGTGTGGTCAGAATAATTACCCGTAAAAATGAATTCTTGAAATATGATTAATTCCGAAAGATTTCAGATGTAGTGTCAAGGGTAGTAATTACGTAATTTATTGTGTTTGTATAGGTGTGTCCAGCGATGTTAATTCCGTTGAATTCACCAATAAACCCTGCTATACTCTGAATGGCTGAAAAAATCAAATGATTTACTACCACTAAAACAAGCAGTTAGTTCTGCGTATTATTTTGATGATTGAACATTTGAATGTAAAAAATGTGATCATTCGTAACAAAATTAAAAGTAGTACATATTTAATTTGAATTTTATTATTGTTAAAAATGAATTTAAATGATGATACGTTTCAAATAATCAAATATTTGTCAATATGTGAGGTATGTAAAAATTAATTAACTTGTAAATTAAGTGGGTACTTCAAAATACAAATATCCCACTTTGGTAAGAACTTGTGAATACATTTTTGAAGTTTAAAAAGCAGGCTAAGTACTGAAGTACTTAATTAATGAGGAGAAAAGTAATATTTGAAAAGTAATGTGTTGTAACTTTAAATATATTCATTCTTTCGATCATTTTTGAATGAATTCTCATTGTTATGAGCAAATCTCAAATCCTAATGATGTATTTGGGTATGAGTAAGTGCTCATCTGTGTGTAATTAAGTCTTTCAGTGCAATGATATACCATGGTGTAAAGTCCTGGCCAGGCATAAAGCATCCTAGACCTACATATCTGTGGGATTAAATACCTTATGAAATTTATTCGATGGCATGCATTGTAAAAGAAAGCAATATATTTGCATATGTGTATCGTATGATTAGTGTGTATAATTAATATTATGTGACTCATGTCATTTCACTGAAGTATAATAAATGATCATTGGCTGTGGCAGTAAAATCCTATTTTTCGTGTGTGTTCACATATATTATTTCAGATTCCACCAGATCAAATGATCAATGAAAATGTTCCCCATTCTCCTGGGCTGACTGTTCTGTTAAGTTGTTACCAAACCCTAGTCAACAACAAACCAGTTAACAAGTTTTGATTAGTTCGCCTACACAACAATTTTCCAGTTTGTCTAACCAACAAAATCCCATAAGTTCGAACTTAAATCCTTCAGTACCTACTTACGCTAGAACGGAGTACAAAATGGAGTGTGTCTCGTGTAAAGCCAAATTAATGGCTGAATTTTAAAGAGAAATCAAAAATGTCATGGCCTATGACATAAACTTAGCAGCTATCGTAACTGAAGATTACTTGAAAATTAGCTAAAATATCTTTATTGAACATCAAAGGATTGAGACACGTCATCAAGTAGAAACTGTTAGTCAGGTAATGACACAAAACATTGGTTAGTCCATTACATCAAAAAACATTAGTTTGTCCACAACTGTGGGTCAGTCGGCTCCTCAAACAACACCAAAGGAGATCAATTTGACTCAAGAAACTGCTCAGAAATGCAACAAACAAATTATGCAGGAGCATAATACTGGTGTGTCCTCAACAAAATCCAAGACAACTCAAACATCCAGTGTGTCTACTGCTAGATTGTTTGCGCAAGTAGTGCAGTCAAACACATCGTAACCTCAACAAGAAACGTTAGTCGTGCGAGCCCAAGTTCATACAGATGAAAGTCAACATCCACAGGAGCAGAGAACAATTACCATAAGTCAACTTCAAACACATTTAATGATCAACCTGCGTGTGTCGTAGCTCCACCAACACCGAATTATCGTCCAGTGATGAGTGAAGCAAGCCTTGAGACAATCATGGAAGAAACTTGGGAAGACTAACAGGCCAGAGGAGAGTGTCAGGTTGCAAATGAAGAAAGATTGGAATGGGAATGGTCAGTTGCCAAAACCAAAAGGCAATGTCATGAAAGAGAAGATAGAATTATGACAGAATGAGTATAAAAACAATTAGATGCAGAAAGAGCCAGTGAGTCAGAACTGCGCCAAAGAGATGAAATTCAACAGCAGCAATAGGTAAATTACTTAGATGTAGTGATATTGAGTTTTAAAAATCTGTTATGTTTAAAGATAAATTTCCGTTAGATTATTTTACGAAAAATGGTTTTCCTACTTTTGACACTAATACTTTGTATGAAAATGAACAAGTCCCTGAAGTTGACTTTGCAGGAAGTATTTTGGACAATTATTTACAAAATAAAAATAGCTCTAATAAACGTAATTTAGAAGAAGAAATTATCTATCTATCTAAAAGTAAGAAAGTCAAATTCAGTGATACAACTTTCAGTAAGCCTAAAATTGAAAAGGAAGTAGAAATAATTAATCCCAAAGAAAAACCAGAAGTAATTGAAAATAAGTATTTTTCTATGATGTGTAAATTAAATGATGTACCTAAAAATTTAAACGATGTGTTAAAATGTAAAAATAAATCTGAGTGGTTAAAAGCTATTGATAAAGAATTGAAATCTTTAAAAGATAGCTATACTTGGGATTATGTAAAAAGACCTAAGTATACTAAAACAATTGTTTCTAGGTGGATTTTTGATATAAAAGTTGAAGGGGATGGTAATATTCTTTTCAAAGCACGCTTAGTAAGTCGTGACTACAAAGATAAAAATGTATACGATTAATCTGAAATATATGCTCCAACTCTAGGTATCGCTGAAGTTAGAGCTACATTGGCAATTACAAATAAATCAAAATGAGATGTTATAAAAACAGATGTAGATGTAGCATTCCTTAATAGTGAACTAGAAAAAGATATTTATATGGAAATTCCTGATGGTGTTAATAAATCCAATGAGTTCAAACATACCCATGTTTGTAAGTTAAAGAAATTATTATATGATCTTAGGGTTAGTCCCAAACGTTGGCAGGTCATTTCAAGAAAGCTATGTCTGACATGAGATTTTTTGTCCATGAAGGTCAAGCTAATATTTATTATTGGGAAAAGAATTCTACCTTTGTGATAATTGTTGCGTATGTTGATGATATTCTTATTATAGGAAACAATAAAGACAAAATCTTAGAAACTCAACGTCGTCTAAATAAAAATTTAAACTTAAAATTATGGGTGAACAAAAAATATTTAGGAATTGAAATTAATTGTAATAAGAAACAAAGTAAAATGTGTTTGTCACAAAAGCTTTTCATTGAATTTATATTATCTAAGTTTGGTATGAAAGACTGTAAAGAGTGCCATACTCCTATAGTCACTAATCAAGCAGATTGAAAAGGTAAGTATGAACCAAGAATTAAAACATGCATTAACTCGTAAATGTAGTAATTATGATATTTACTATTGGATTAAATTTGAACGTGTGTTGGAACACTTAAAACAAATTAAAGATCTTGGAATATACTTTGAAATAAGCAATCATAATTTTATTAGTTACAGCGATGCTTCCTAAGGTATGACTGATCCAGATGGTTTGTCCACTTCAGGTTATTTAATTCAAATATTTGGTGATTCAATGGCTTGGGGTACAAAATGACAAAAATGTGTAGCTACTTCATCTAAGGAAGCCGAATATATTGCATTAAATAAAGCTAGTAAAGATGTAATATATTTGTCAAATTTGTGTTTGAAAATATTAAAACAAAAGGTTAGTCCTATTATTTTCAAAGACAATCAAGCTACTGTTAAAGCAGTTAAATATGGTCAGTCCAAAGCGTTAAGACACTTAGTGAAATTAAAATATTAGTATGTCTGTAAAGTATATTCAAAGAAATTAGTTGATATAAAATGGATTCCTATAAAGAAACAACCAGCTGATATATTTACAAAAGCTCTTCCTAGACCGTTATTTGAAAGTTTTTGTAATATAATTATGAACAATACTAATTGAATTGTTTGATGTGTTCTCATTTAATAGCATTCCGAACATCTAACCGTCGTATGTCGCAAAGAGGTGGAGAATAATTACAAAAAATTACAGTTAGTTCTACTCTACTGAAAAGTTCCTGATAGTCAACATCAAATTTAATTATTACAAATATTGACGTGTTCAATAATAATACCTAATTAATGTTGTGATATGTCCATATATATTTTGGTTGTGAATAAAATTAATGTCTTTTTTTATGTTAAAACGACTAATTATTTCTTAGTGATATTTGTTGAGGAGAGATGAGATATTTAAGTACAAACATAGTGAAAAAGGAAACGTTAACTTCAAATTATTTATTCACGACATCGTGGCAACGACGACTGACGAACGGAGAACATCCTATGTCGATCAGAGATGGAAAAAATGGTTAAGGTGGCAACCAGTGTCGCCACATTTGAAAAGCAAAAATGTTACATGTATGTCATTTACAGTTTTATGTATAAGTTCATACCAGTATATTTGTGAGGGAGTGATGGAATCGTATTCCAACACCCCCCTGCGATTCAAAATGTATGAACGAATATGTTAAATATGGTATAATATTGCAGTATCTTAAAAAAAAATTAAAATAAGCAATGGCAGTCAAGATTATTCAACAAACATAAAATATAAAATTGCAAAAATACCTAAATGAGAAAAAAATTAAAACATTGTCGTACTAGTATTTTCGATGTTGTAAAATTAAAATATAGACAGGTACATATATTGTGAATAAATTTATTTTATGGAATGTATTATTGCTAACATTAGGTATGTTTTTAACCTTTTGTTTTATTGTCAAATCTTATGAAATATAATATTTAAAATTTAATTATTATGATGTACAATCGGTCGAAGAGATCAATTTCTCCTCATCGTCAGCTAAACAAAACATGAGTATATATATATATATATATTTATATATTTAAAATTAAATTGTGTGGGTTTAGATAAATGAGCTACTTTTGGAATCAATGGAATATGTGTAGGGGATGCTGATGTCAGTAAGAAAGACAGAGCAGCGACAGGGAACCTGTTAATGTGATATGTAATGTGAAATGGTGAAAAATAAATTTATGGACCACTTGGTTTACAATAGGTGCTAAAAGACTGACGCCCATCCACAGTCCAAGACCAAATATAAAAATTTTTAAGGGTTGTGTCAATGTAGACAGTTAGCCAAAAGGTTGACTTACTCGGAGGATTCCCGTGACAATATTCTGATAAGTTTTCCAATCAAGAGCTTTCATTAGGATGTCAGCAAGTTGATCGGTAGACCTAATGTCATTAAAAACAATTTGTTTTTGTTGGAAAGCTTCCAACAGAGCATAACACTTGATTGCGAGAGACCTGGATCCCTTCTGGCCTCCCCCAGATGCCATGCGGGACGCAGATTTATTGTCCTCATACACTTGCACTGGGTCGGTTACAGAGAAGATGCTCTCCACTAATCTCCAGACCACGTTTATTTCGTCAAATGCATCATTCAATGCAATTAATTTGGCTTCAAATGACGAAGTTGCAACCGTGTGTTGCTGGTAAATGGCCCAATTAAGTAAGTCTTTGTTAACGAATATCATGAACCCTGATGTGGAGCATCCTTTCTCCAAATTATTCATATCTAGGGGTGAGTCGTCTATGTCAGGTGCATATGACGCATTGACAAAAGCTTTTATTTGTGATTGATCTGAGTAGAGAACCAATGCAAAATCACATGTTGTCTTAAGGTATCTGATATGATGAACATAATTCTTAATTTCATTATTTGGGGATGTCTGGAAACGAGACAAGTAGTTGACCGCAAATGCAATGTTTGGGCGGGTTAGTCTTGCTATGTACAGCAAATTCCCTTTCATAGCCCGGAATTTGGTATTGTCAGTTCCATTAGTAGGTTTATTTAGTTTCAACCCAGTCTCTATGGGTGTTGAAATGGGTTTACTATTGGTCATTCTAAACTTCTGGAGAATCTTATCTATATATCTATGTTGAGTGAGAATGACTTGTTTTTGTGATATGTCACAATTTATCTCAAATCCAACAAAGAAATTAGGGTTGTGTTCTATTTTTACTGTGAAATATTTATTAAAAGGGTGAGAAGTCCGAGATCTGGACCATAAAATAAAAATTATTTTTGACAAAATAATGACATCACAATTTCAAGAAAATTTTTCGAGAGACAAAATTCGAATTTGGACATTATACTATCCGAATTCGAACTCGTATTCAGATGAAGAGATGAAGACAGAAATAAAATCTAATTCTCTTCCAGGCAATTATAATACATTTTATTTCAGTAAACGATTCCAAATTTAGACAATTTCTGACAATAATTTGGTTCGATCCGACAGACTGGCACCATGAGATATATGGGGATGAAAACAAATAGAATCGAAGTAAAAACCCATCGACGGACATGAATGCAGCCAACTTTGTTTCGCTTTGTCTATCGTTTTTACACATTTTGCTTACAGTTTACAGTAATTTTGTATTTTATTATATTTTATTTTATCAGTCAACCAAGTGTGTTTAGCCTATTGTATGTCGACGTATATATTTTTACTATCTGTAATTTTATTGGCTGCACACATATAATAATTTCTCTTGCTTTTTGTATTATCGACATTGAATGTTTGAAGGCAATTAAGCAGACAATAAGTGGGGAAATTTCCTTAACAAGAAGAACTATCAGATGGAGTTCCTGGCGTCTGTTAGGAGGGAAATTTGGTGTGTTGAAGACAAATTTAAGACAAGCTTGGTTCAAGATGACTGTCTTGATCTGTCAATTAAAAGCCGCGCAGAGCCTTCTTATGTGCATAGTGGATTTGATTCCATCTATGTTAGTTATTTTTCTCACCTCACCCTCACACTAAACTAAAAGCTCCGAGACCTAAAGTTTTATAATTAGGACTCTTTTACACAACATAACCATCACTCAAGAAGACAAACAATTAAGTGAAGACAACAACTTTCTGATGGTTTCTCCTACTTGTTGTCTGCAATAGCTTTTTTTTACCTTTTTATTTTTCCGCTGTACACTTTGCTTTGTTCCACTTTGTTGACACTATAGTTCTTTTGTAATTATAGTCTTTGACAAAATAATTCTGCTGTTTGTTTCTGTAAATTTCGAACCTTTTATGGATCGAAACTTTGTTAGGCTCTTCTGTCCGTACAACTTACCTTATTGCTGATTTGTCCTATTAATTTGCTGAGATATGAAGACAACTGTAAGCTGTGTTCCACCGTGTCCAAAGAAGTTTAATTCAAGTCAAGAAGTATTCAGCCATAGGACATAGTCAAAGTCAAAAAAAAAAAATGTCTTGAAAACACAATTCAAGACCCCTCGATTCAGTGTTTCGGTTGCATGATGCCCAAGTTTTAGGACATTGTGACGTCATTAGCATTTCTCTTAAACCAAGGCAATCGATTTCAAACGCCTCAAGTGTTTATTAATTCTTGTGTCCATTCATCGTGGTTGCTTGCTAACAGCATGTTGTCTACATAGACTATTAAAAACGTCATTGCGCCTGTGCTGTCTTGTTTAGTATACAATCATCGATCGATGTTTGACTGGGTAAAACCAACTTGAACTACTCAATTCAATAGATCATACTAGCATTTGACAAAGTTTAGAGGCCATATATGGACTTCATGAGTTTCAGGCATTTATTATCGCTTATTTGGAAGCCTTTGGGAAAGATAAAAATATTGGGTATGTTATTTCTGAATTAAGAAATGCTGTTTTAATACCAAATTGTATAAGATTTAAACCATACTTATTGGTAACTGACTAAATCCATCTGATTAGCCGGTATTGGATTACCGGGGCATATGTTTCAGTCATGGAATAGTAAGTGAGATCTTTAAAACCTCTTGCATCAAGCCTAGCCTTCGGGATATGAACTCCTAGGTTGTTAGGTTTTGTGGTAAAGCACCACTTAGTATCTATCAACCTCACATTCCTTTCTCTGAGGACATCTTCCCAAATACCCATATCAGACAATGAATTCACCTCATCTTTTATGGCTTAAAGCCACTGTTCCCTGAAGGGATTGGACTCAACTTCCTCCCAATTCTGATTAATACAGTCCTCAATATATTTATTGTGTCGTGAATTTATTATATTAAGTATTACAGAAGTATCAAAATTGTGTCAATATCATATTCTATTATTTGCTTATTTATATCATTATTATTATTCGTGTTTTTTAGTTCTATAATATTCTTTGTTTTGTCAAACTTTACATCGCAAGTGACGTGCAATTTTTCTGCTAATGGGTCCCTAATGCAATACCCACTATTGGTATAACCTACAAAAATTCCTTTATTGGATCGCTGTGTTAGTTTTGGGTATTCTATTGTGGCACTTTTTCTTTTATTTCTCATGGCCTGCTGCTGATGGACTTCTATAGGGATGTGCCTGTGAGCGAGAGACCCAAAAACTCTCATATTTGTTATGTCTGGCTCTGTGCCATAAAACATTTCAAAAGGTGTTTTATTTTCGGGGTTTGCCCTAGTTGGGCTTCAATTTATTATATAAACTGCCGTCACAACAGCCAAATACCAGAATCTAAAGTCTAGGTTTGAATCGAACAACATAGCCCTAACTCTAGCCATGATAGTTTGATTTTGCCTTTCGGCAATTGCATTTAGTTCCTGAGAATATGGAACAACTGGCTCCAAGTTTACGCCATTATTCTCACAAAATGACTTCATATTGGTATCCAAGTACTCTCTAGCATTATCGCATCATAGAGTAGCAATGGGATATTTTGGAAATTTTGATTTTAATTTTAAATATAATTTTTTAAATTCCTTGGAGACCATGGATTTCTTTTCAATAGAGGAAACAAAAGTATATTTTGTGACATGATCCACAAAGATTAAAACATATTTCTCACCATATATTCCTGGCAAAAAAGGACCCATTGTGTCTGACGAAACAAGTTCAAGTTTCTCTTTGGTCATGTGCAAGTTCCATTGTGTCCTAGTCTTCTAGAATTTGCTTTTATACAAACCTCACAAAGGCGGAACTCATCATCACAAAAAGTAATTCCTGAAGGAATACCTCTTGAGACCTTTGCTAAAAATTTTAAATTTTTACCAGACAAATGCCCTAATCTTCTATGCCATATTAGTTTTTTGTCTATTTTGATATTTTCTGTTCTTTCGTTAGGCTCCTTATTGTCACTTGTTATATTATCTTTATTTGTTATTTCATTATTATTATTATTTGTTCCTGTTTCCTCATTCGTTTCGCACTCTTCCTCATATATTTAGTGTTTTTGTGAATTATTATTTTAGTTTATAATCATCTAAATTTTTTATATTTTCGTGATTTTTGTTTTCTACTTGGTTATTATTTGTTATTATGTTATTGTTAAATTCATTTATATTATTATCTTTATTTTTATTCTTTCCATTCTCTTCGCCTTCCTCCTGTGTTTTCTATATTACCTCTTCTTCTATCTCATATTACATCCATTTGTCTTGGGAATTTATGTTAGGCATATATGCCAGTTTATTTGATTTATTATTATATGGGCATATTTTATTTAATTCATTTGTTGATTATATCATATTAACCGTTGTTTCTGAAACTATTTCATACTTCACCATATATACTCCTCTTATTTTTGGGGCTGAAAAAATTACTTCATCCGTACCACAGACGTATATATGCGCTACTGAAAAATTTTGGTCAATGCCAAGCACTCGGTTTTCAGTGATTTTAATCCCTGATAAAAGGTTCATATTTAATGATGGTACATAATGTACATTCATGAGTCTTATTACAGTCTGTTTTCTTTCTGAATTTTCAACTTTAATAAACATTGTGCCAATATGTGTGGCAATTAGAGTGTATCCTGGATTGCACATTCCAGTTCTATAGATTTATCTAACATTATGGGATTGGACAATTTTGATAAGTCCGATACCACATGTGCAACAGTACCACCATCCAACATTATGTGTTTGGTAAGAGGGACATAGTCCGAAAATGACTCTTGTCCATCACCCTTTAATGTGATTAAGTTTATTAGATTATTATCGTGTTTGCTTATTTCCGATTCAGAGTTTTTGTACCTTAGCATCATAGACCACTGAACATAGTTTTCTTTATTATTATTATTATTATTATTATTATTATTATTATTATTAGTATTATTTTGTCCGTATCGTATATTTTGTGCAGGGTCATCTAGTTTATCTTGGGGTTTTAAACCCTCTTTATTTGACGGACATACCTTTGCCATGACACTTAAAGCATACTATCATGTTCGAATTTGGCGAAGTATTTTGATTTAGATTATTATTATATTTTTTGTTTTCATATTTATTATTGTTAGCTGAAGACATTTCAGGTTGTTGATTATTATTATATGTAATTTTCCACTGATCTATATTTTGATTGTGGTTTGGATTCCTGTAATTATTATTTAATCCATTGTAATTTCCATCATATTAGAATCTTTGATTTTTATTATTGTGGTTGAAATTATTAAATTTGTTATTATTAAATTTTGACTTTTTCTCGTCATATAACCTATCTGACCTCTGAATTAACATGGCATGAAGCGTTTCTATTTTTTTTTATCCTGACTTAATGTGTTGAATTCTAGTCTTGTCATGTCATAATCCATGTTCAGAGATATTAGTAACTGTTCTATTTCCTCCTGTTTGTCTAATAGTTTCCCACAATATCTTATTTTTTGTGCTGAGCGTGAAAAAAGATCTAAGTAACTACACATATTTCCCTGACTATCAAATTTAAGTTTTTGGAAAGCCTGTTTGGCGTTAATATTTGTTTCCTAAGTACAGCTTTTATATCACTCATCTAACACTTTTAATATCTGATTAATTGTTCGAAGGTCTTTTACTCGATCAATGAGTTCATTGTTTAAGCCTTGATATATTAATGCTTTACCCTTCTCTTGATTTTGGAAATAGGACATTCGGTTCGCTGGACTTGCATTTCCAAGATCTGGATTCAAAACAACATTCAATTCTAAACCCAAGAGTAGTACTTCAGTTTCGATATCATGCATTATGGGATATAGTCCCTCAGCATATAAAGTTGATACCATCGTGGTTCTCCACACGTCATAATTTCTTCTATCAAAAACTTTTTTAGTATCAAACTGTGACATTGTCTTTAATTGGATTTCAGGAGAGGAATTAGAGGATAAATGTCCTACCTCAGAAACACAAGAACTTAAGATTACAGGGTATCACGGTCTTAACCACATGATAATGCAAATCATGGTCTCAACCGCACGATAGGGAATGCAAGTTATTATATTAAAACATAAAATTCAATAATTAATTGACATAATAAAATAATGTTTCTATCATATTACTTTTTGCTGACGATGAAATGATCTATTCACAGTTGTTTCAATTAAATGATTATTTTATATTGATCGAATTCTACCGCCAAAATTATTCAAAGTTGATTAGTCAATGTAGGAATGAATCTTCAAGAACAAATTATAAAATCTTTCAATCAGGTTTAAATATAAAATTAAATATTCGGTCAATTATCTATTATCACATTGTATGAAAAAGATGAATACTATGAAAATTATCTGTTAACATTCAATGATTGAATGTAACATCATTATACATAAATATGAAAATATTTGTTACCATGATTAAGTTTTATGTCTCAAATTTTTGTATTGTTGAATTCAATACAATAAATTCAACAAAAGATTTCTTGTTCATGCAATTCAGGGCAAACTAGATAAAGTTGGAAAGAAAGACCTAAAATACCTTTCAGGTTTCAACTTCCGAAATCTACTGTCACTGAATATACACAAAAATATGTCAAAATATGAAAAAACATAAAAATTTACGAATTTGGGGGTAATTTTGGGCACAAACAAATGAAATAATAATCAATTAATCTAAATTTTTGACTTATCCTTTGTATTTCTTCACTGATGATTACGTTTTTCTGCGATCTTTTACCTCTTTTCTTCATCTGCTGGATTTGGACTTCGATGATTCTGCACAAAATAACTTTATTTTTTGACTTTTCTTACTTTAATTATCTCTGGAACATAGGAAAAACAACTGTTAACTGCTTTTCACTCAATGTACCGGCTTACCAAACCACAGGATTCTTTCAAACTTGATTAGCTTCTTCCGAATTCTCAACTTTGACGACTTTACTGGCGCCCAAGAATTTAATGTCGTTTTCATTAACTTTGATTTTTCGATTGATTACATTCAATTATACTTTCGACGCTTTAATTTTTCAATTTTACTTTTACAAAAAAATTTCACTTTTGATTTTCTCTTTTCCTATCACCTTGCATGACGGAATTATTCGGCGCTAAGCCCTTTCACCTTACGTGAAATAAACACAAAACTTTTAAATTCAATTAAACAACTAATACATTCTGATTACATTCACAACTGTGTGATCATATGCTCTGGCTTCCATGTTGAGGACAGATAAGATCTTTAAGTACAAACACAGTGAAAAACGAAACGTTAACTTCAAATTATTTATTCACAACATCGTGGCAATGACTATTGACAAATGGAGAACAACCTCCGTCGATCAGAGATGGAAAAAACGGTTAAGGCAGCAACCAGTGTCGCCACATGTGAAAAGCAAAAAATGTTACATGTATGTCATTTACAATTTTAGGTATAAGTTCATACCGGTATATTTGTAAGGGAGTGAGGGAATCGTATTCCAATAATATTCAATTAATCAACTAATTCAAGAAATATTCAACTGTGTTTTAGGTATATAATTACCTTCAATAATTTTCTCTAAGTGACAATTTTCTCTACATGAATACTAAGAAAAATTGCTAGCCTACAAAATTCAATGAAAGCAGTAATTTCAAGAAGCTGTCAACTATGATGAGTACCAGGAGGGAGCGTTAGAGTTCCAGCTATATATGATGGTCCTCTCTTGTCTCCACCTTAGTACACTCTACAGTTAATATTATGTACTATAATTTTTCTGTGTGACCTCATGTACTCATGTTATCTATGTATGTCAAGAACTCACGTTATGTTGAGTTCACTTCTGTTCTGTCTCTCATATGGCAAACGTAAAAAATATATTCTTCTCGTGATTAATTACTGTTTTATTGTTTCCTCCAATATATACCTATGCGATAACACTGACTGTGAGTTTGCTTTTAATTCTGTTAATTCAATATTTAGGTAACTGACAACTATATAGGATATCGAAGTGAGGTTTTTTTATGAAATACGATTATTAATAATTTCACGAATTCTCTTCGAGATTCGTCGCGTTAAATTAATTAGGATTCAGGGATGAATCGAAGAGAATTGATCTACGAATTTTCTTCGATTCGTCACCCGTAAATTAATCAGGATTCAGCGACGAATCGAAGAGAATTCATCTACCAATTTTCTTCGATTCGTCGCCTTTAAATTAATCAAGATTCAGCGAAGAATCCTGATTAATTTAACGACGATGAATCGAAAAGAATTTGTAGTTTTCAGAGATCGCAGCAACGCGGGATGGGTCAGCTAGTATTATATAAAATTTGTGAATTATATATTTAAATGCATTATATGGCTGGAAGTTACCTTCAATAGCTATGAAATATATTTCCTTTTCTTCACGCAAGACCTAGAAAATATTTTATTTGAAGACCAATATGTGAAATGATTAACCAGAAGCCACAGAATGCAATATGATTATTTCATTCATACACATTTTTATACCTATTTAAAATGAAGTTATGGTATATGATTGAAAAATGCTGAAACAATGAATTTATGTAAAAAGTACGTAATACCATAAGTTGTTCTGCATTATAAATATATTCATACATATGTATATACATACACGTTCTTCAATGTGTTCCATACACTTTACCCAGCAGTTCCAAGTTACTGAGTAGGTATTAATATTATTTTATCTACATAATATGTTGAAAGCGAATAATAAATATTTATAAAAAATGTATGTGAATAGTTATTAAAATTTCCTTCAAGATACCTACCTATCATAATTTTTAAAACCCTATTCTAATAATATATTTCACTCACCAATTTATGACAATGCTCCTCACTATGATTAAGATATGTCTCAAAAATATTAGTATCTTCTTTTGTTTTAAGTTTAAGGTAACTTTCGATTTCATTTGTCACACTGTTCAATTGTTGGAAGTCAGTCGAAGGTTGTTGATTTTGATATTTTTTTAAGTCTATTCACTGTAGTTATTATTATAATCCATATAAAATATGCATTCATATATCAATTTTCTAAGATATTGTAATTGGGGTAGGGTGATATCAAAAAACTGTGAAAATAGAATGATGTGATGTAATTTTTTTTGTGGGGTTGAATATGATACGGTGTGAATTCACATAGGTTTTATTCTGACTTACTGTATACTACATCACAAAGAGGTAGCTAAAAGGACCTATAAGAATATTAGATATAGGACTGAAAACATGCAGTCTACTTCCATATTTTAAGGTATATATAATTAAACTTTGAACAAATACAAAAATGCAGGGCAAATAAGGGGGACATAATATAAAGAGAGAATATGCAAATGAAGATTTTGCAGCTTACTAAATATGAGGCAGGCAAATGACTGGGAATTCACAACAGACATTGCTTACAAAGAAAAATAGGAAAAAAGTGTAGATGAATTATAAGATTGTTTAGTTACATACATAATAAGAAATGTTGATATTAATATGTAATTAATTTTTTGGCCTACCTATATCCGTATGGATGTTTTGTAATTTTTTTTAATAGGTATCTTTCTCAAGATTATCAAATCAATTGGTCAAATTTTGTACAGGCTCTTAGAGATCTTTGAAATTAGAACATCAACCTTCATGAACTTCTGTATAAGACACACTATGCTAATCAGAAACTGATTTATTCATAGAACAATAATTTTATGATGTCAAAGAATAAGAAATATTCTGAGAATTGTGACCAGTATCGTACTCATCTTTATCATATTAATTTTGAGTGAACAAATGATCATCGGAGACATTTTTAGAAACTTTTTTGAGGTCTGTGGTACTATTTTGAGGACCTTTTCAAATAAGGGTGTTTTCAGCCTTTGGGTTTCTCATAAGATGCTATAGATTATATATAAGAAAAGGACAATATTTAACAGTTAATTCAGCATTAATAACTGACGAATGATACCTATAATTATTGTTGTGTATTAGTTATGTTTTAATACACCACAGCTGCCAATCAAATTCTGTTTTTGTTTTTTAAACAAGGACTAATATTATTATTATTATTATTATTGTGATTATTATATTATACTTATAATCATTGCGGTTATTGTTAAGTTATTATCATTATTTCCTCTTGATAAATCGTTTTACCAAAATAAAATTGGAAATCACAACTGTCTATCTGTTGATACAATCAAAATAAGTGTATTAGAATATTAACAATAACTATTTTCATATGGATGAAACCTAATTCATAATTTTGAGCCAGTGAAAAAAATGTATATATAATTTAAATAGGTGTTTAGAATAAAATGTTGATTGTATAAATATTATTTTTCTCACTATTGGTGGAAAGTGCCATTTTGTCCATGCCATGAGTTCAAAATCACCCTTCTCACTGACTGTGAAGAAAAATATTATATGCAAAACATGCCCTTAGGAGCTCCATCAACTTCAGTGAGTGTCACATATCCTTCACATCAGATAACAACTTCACCTTAACTGAGATCATCCCTTTGTGCACTATATTTGCCTAGTAGCTAACATAAAGAAAGCTTTTCATTAGATTGGACTTCATCCAGCTGATGGAGACATAACTCGTTTTTTCTAGATTAAAGATCCTTCAAAACTCTCAGATTTAAACAATCTCTTATTATTTAATTTTTGTCGTATTCCTTTTGGCATAGTGACTGCTCCCTTTCTCTTACAAACAATTTTGCTGTACCATTTTCAAATGGTTGATAAGGAGTTTCATGACAAATTTTTCAAACAATTTTATGTTGACAACATGTAACATTGTTACCGACCAATTAAAAAGTCAAAGACCTGTCAAATCTAACAAATTATTTAACGAAATTTCCATGCAACTCGCTTTAGGGGAAATTAATTGTATACCTATGAAAAAAGAATTTTATCCTTCAATTGCATTGGATAAACCCCTGGTGAAGGTCTTAGGTCTAGTTTGGGACATGGAAAATGATATTATAAACTTCCCTACCCCTAATTCTATGACTACTTGTTTGAAAAAAAGATTGTTTTTAAAAACAATGTCTTCTTTCTATGATCCTTTATGATGGTTTGCTCCATCTATAGTACCTTCCAGATTATTAATGAAAATACTTTGATGTGAAGCACTAAAATGGGATCGACCAATCCCTGAAAAATTACAACCCGTAGCTACAACCATTTTAAATGATTTGATGAAAATTACTAGTTACTGTCTTCCTAGGCAACTCTATATAGGGACTTACATCCCTAACATGTCAATTGCGTCTATTCTCAGATGCATCCAAAATGGCATTTTCTATGACAATCTATGTATGTTTTCATAATAAGGAGTTAAATTCCTATTCAATATGTTTCCTTATGGGAAAATCTTATGTAACTCCTATGTGACCCACAACCATTCCAAAATTGGAATTAATAGCAGCTCTAATTGGTGCTAAAAGTCTACATACTGCTTGAAAATCTATGGGTCTCACTAATCTACCAACATTTTTATGGTCCGATAGTAAATGTGTTCTTACATAGTTAGTGGAATGTAAAATTTTGTCTCAGTTTGTTTCAAACAGAGTTAACAAAATTAAAAGCATTCCTCCTGTTGAATATTGTTATGTCCCTTCGGATGAGAATCCTGTGGACATTTGATTTAGAGGATCTACCGTGGAAAATTTAATTCACTCTTTATGGTGGACTAGACCTTCTTGGCTATCTTCAGACTTCAGTTCTTGGCCTAAACCAAACCTTCATGTAATTGAAACTTCACCTGACCTACCTGAAGAAGAATATTCCACACCAGTGTTTTGTACACTCAGAGATTCCTCAAGCACCTCCCTAATATTCATCATTTCTTTATCAGTTGAATCGGACAATATTTTTGATAACCACCAACCAGGAAAATTAATTAGGATCCAAAAATCCTCAAAAAGAAATGAGGAACACTTTTTTTATGAATTTGGAAACTTCCAAATGTGTACTCATATTGCCTAATTCAACTCCCAATCCTTTAAAGAAAGAGGAAACAAAAATAGAACAATCTTCACAACCTTTGAACTTGTCAAAAAGTATTAAGGACCTTAAAAATTCTCTTACACTATATACCAGTTTTATTCATCCTCCAACAAACATTCCTTTTCGGATCAAAATTGAAAAATTAAGTTACATTCATAAGCTTATCAAAACATTTTACCAATGTCTTAAAGCTATCCACTGTTTTAACAATCAAAGGATTAAAACGAAATGTTTGTTAGAACCATATGAGATTATGCACTGTAACTATCATTTTGCAGTTTTATGCTTTATCTATGCTGAACAGAAAAAATATTTTTCCAAAATATTTGAAGTAGTCTTGGAGGATAATCCATCAAAACATATTCATATGAAAAGTTTCATCTTTGTTTAGATCATTCATGAATTATGCATACAGTAAATTACTTACCAGAAATCCTGTATGAAATAAATATCCTTTCACCCATATTATTGCATCCCAAGTCATACTTGACTGAACTTCTTTTAATACATATACATCTAACCAATGTACACAAGGGAATTAAGTTCACATTAGCTGACTTCCGTAGGCATTATTTTGTTCCCAAAGCCTTAAAAGTGTTCCCACAAATCTTGTAAAAATCATGTAGCTTGTGCAAAAAATCTATAACAAAACCCTTTAGGCAGTCGATGCATGCATCTTTACCAGATTTAAGATACTTACCTAAATGGAAAAACAAATTGGCAATGCTAACTACTCCTATTTATAAAAAATGGGTATGATATTTGCATGTATCTCTATCAGAGCTGTATATCTTTTCTCTGTTTTGCCCTTAACAATGACAGAAATCCGGACCGCATTTCAGACATTCTTTGATGATAAAGGAACACCTAAGAAAATCCTTTCTAATAATACAAAACAATTTTAATTGCTTTCCATATATTTACATGACTACTGGACCACTTTCTCTGAAGACTCAGAAATAAAGGACATTTGGGTATGAAAGGCCTTCAATGGGATTTCATACTGGCAAAGGCACCATGGTATGGTGGAGTACATGAACTCATTATTGGCATCATAAAGCAAGTCTTTTCTGTTGTACATGGCCATATTTCCATTTTCATCCATACTTTTCAGTCTAGTTTGAAAGATATTCAGACTATGGTCAATCAATGACCTCTCTGCCCATCATCTGATGATCAAGGTCAACTCACATAGACCCCCGCGCATTTTCTACATGCGAACTTAGGATATTTAACAATCCCACCTGATGAGAAAATATAGGATTCAACTCCTACATCTAAACAGTTACTTAATATGTGGAAACTTGACCACGATTATCTCAAAAAAATTCTTGTTATCTTAAAAAAAGGAGTATTTACTCTATCTTGAGGACAGGCCACCTTCCACTTTACCTAAGGCATATTAAATGGTATTTTACTAATTACAAGTTGATGATATTGTATATGTGTTTGATTACATGTCCAAACCTGGAGCTTTAAACTCACTAGGATCACAGATATGGAAAAATCATATGATAGAAACATCAGACATGAGAGAATAAAATTTTGGAACAAAAAAAGTCTTTCTAACTGCTGAAATTTCTAGCTCCACTGGAGCTCAAATCAAAAAACAATACTGACTAGAAATAATTTACCTTTATTCTTGATTTAGATAAACATCTGACTTCACACTTGTAGACCCAGACTTAATAATCTCTTATTGTCCTTAGGGTCTGCCATATTTGGACAATAGATGAGTAAAAAGGCATACTTTTGATTTTTTCTCACACACTATTGTTGTCTAACTGCCTCACAAAGGATCATGGACAATAGGCAACAGAATGCTCACATAAAACACTAACAATGTTTGCAAAATGCTAATTCTCTGACTCTTCGTTTACAGAAACTGTTATCTATGGCCATTAACTCCTCTATTTCTCTTGCTAAGATATCCAGCAATTGCCAGAAACAATGTTTCTTGAGAATGTATATATATATATATATATGTACAAGTTCCGACAGGATCTCAAATGATTCGGCGACAATTGAATGAATGCAAACTTTTATTAAATTAGAATTCAAAACAAAAGTCGAGAGATAACTGCACGCTTAGTAAGAAAGTGCAGAAGGCAAAGAGGATGTGTACAATGCGTACAAAAGCGAAAAAGTGAATGAAATGAGAGAAAAGAAAAGAAGAGACAATGACCAGAGGGAATCGTGTATGAGAGCAGGTGGAGAATGGAAAAGTTGAGTGAGCGTAGAAATGAGATAACAAAAGTGGATGTGAAAAATGACGTGTGGAGAGGAGCGATATGATAGGAATCTTAGATCCCCCCACCACAAGTCATTTTGAAGCAAAGGAATGCTAAGGAATTCAAAGGAAGGTGAAGGAAAACAGTCAACGTGTACAGAGTATTAATTTGCTAGTGTGGTAAAGTATTTTTGAAAGAGGTCTGTGACCTGTATAGATTTTGTAAACATTATTTGAAACTTTATTGGTAATAACAAACGGGCCAATACGAAGCTTGTCTAACTTGTCGCGATTAAGTTTATTGCCGTTGTCGACAAAGACACGGTCACCTACGTTAAAGTCAATACAGGTTTTATTACGGTCGTACAATTTCTTATTATAGTAGTCATTCTAAATGCTATTTTTAAGTTCTAATTCACAATCGGCAGCTAGGTTAGGGCGATCGTTAAGGGGAACAGGTAGAATACTGACTGGTTTGCTGGTGAGTAAGTAAGAAGGAGCAAATTTTGTAACGTATGTGGAGAGTCGTTGTACTGCTTAACGCACTCTGATGCGATAGTAGCCCAACTACTCTTAGGATTAGAGGACACGTCATTTTTCATGCAGCGGATATGGTTAACCAACGTTTGATTTAGACATTCGTTTAAACCATTTGAGAACACACTATCAACCGCAGTGAAAATATGACGTATGTCTGAGGAGGAACAGTAGGATTGGAACTTGTTGGAAGATAGACCACCGTATTGGTCAGTCAGAAGAGTACCTATCGGGTGACTCTTATTAACCGACTCAACGAGTGAGATCATATCTCAAGCCAACTGTTCTTTTGAACATAGGGTGAATGCTTAGCGGAAAAAGTGATCGACAAGGAGGTGAAGATAACAAAAGGGAGAGTTATGGTTCCCAAGGCCACCTATGGTGTCTAGGGACATTATCTCAAAAGGAAAAAAGCCAGGAGCAAGAAATCCTAACCAAGCAGAACAACGAGTTTGGTGAGATTTATTCTGAATACACACGTAACAATTACGGCAGTATGACTCAATACATTTATACATATTAGGAAACGTTAAATTATTGCAGATTATCGACGAGACGTGTTGCGACCCAATATGGCCTTTCGAATGTACAAGTTCTATAAGCTTTACGCCAGTGGCGGAATCTAAAATTATACGAGTTTTATTACAAAATTTACGAAATACGATACTTGACTTAATAAAATTGGTAGGTAGTTTAACGAGATTAGATTGGAGTTTTTGAATATTGCCGAGACCGAGGAAATTAAAGGAGGGAAGAATGGGTTCAGGAAGGATATCATCGGGAGAAGAATCCAAAACTGGATTTGGGAGAGGCAGTGAGCTTCATCGTTACAGGAACCAGGATGATAGAGGATATCAAAGTCAAACTGAAGAAGTTCATTAGAGAAATCGCCATGTTCCTCATCAGTGCGAGCTTTGAGATTGAGATGCTGGAGAGGCTTGTGATCAGTAATAATGGTGAAATGGCGCCCAATCAACCAAAAATGCCAGTAACGAGTAACCTCATGAACCACCAGACTTTCGATGTAGATGGTTTTCTTTTTCTTCTGGCCATTTGACAACCTTTTGAGAAATAGGCGACTGGCTTTTGTGAGCCATCCAACTGAGTCTGTTTCAACACTGCACCAATACCCACTCTACTAGCATCAGTGTAAATGAATATCAGTTTTGTGCGACCAAACATTGCCAAGATGGGAGCTGAGACAAGAAGGTGTTTAACTTTCTAAAACTGGCTTGACATTCGCTGGTCCAGGAAAAGGGGACATCCTTACGTAACAAGTTATGAAAGTGCTCGAGGATAGAGATGGAATCAGGAATAAAATTACGATAAAAGTTGACCTTACCAAGGAACTGACAAACATTTTTTTTGGAGGAAGGAATGAGGAAGGAAGTAATAGAGATTAGATTGTCTTGGAGGGGTTTAATGGTATTGGGTCCAAGAACATGACCCAGGTAACAAATGGAGTTAGTGGCAAAGTTACATTTCTTAAAGTTTAAGTGAAAGCCTTCCTCGAAGACGGCATTAATAACTTGCTTGATGTGATACAAGTGTTCTTCAAACGAACGTGAAAAAATGAGAATATCATCGAGATATTTTACAGCGAATGAAGAGAGATTTTTACATAAAAGTATTCCGGACAAAATCCGTTGGAAGACAGCTGGAGCATTTTTCAAGCCAAATGGCATAGAGAGCAATTTGTAGTATTCATGCTGAGTAATGAATGCCGACTTGTATCTATCACCCAAACGAATTGGAATAGACTAAAACGCCATATTAATATCAAGCGTGGAAAACCACAAACAGCCTCTTGTTATGGTCAAAATTTCGTCGATCAACGGGAAAGGCTGACTCTCCAGGATTAAGAGCTTGTTTAATGCTCGGTAGTCGACACACATTCGCGTTTTGATTTTAGCTGAGATCAAGCCATGTTTTTTTAACTACATTGTTTTGGGTTAAGCAAAAGGAGACTAGGATTGCGAGATTATTCCAAAATTTAATAATTTGCTACATTGCCTATCTATTTCCTCTTAATCCTCGAAAGTGCACCTGTACAGTTTTTTAGCTACAAAAACGTTTTCCGATAAATTAATTGAGCACTCATATTTCTTAATATTTCCAACGTCGAAGGCGTGCGTGGCAAAAGCAAAATGATTTTTTTCAATTAAATGTTTAATAATATTTTTCTTTTCAACGTCGAGATGAGAAACTTTGGAATCGAACATATCGAGAGACATGTAGTCGTTCCAAATTACGTTATTATTTAATGAGATTTCAGATTCTTTATTTACCTTATGTTGGAATAATTTTAATTTGTGGTCGAGTGCGAGACCAAAAAGCAGTATCAAATTGAGTGCTATAATGATATCGTACTGAAATTTTTCTGAATCAAGAATGTAAAGGAGTACTCTTCTCGTAATTTCCAAAATTTTGATATCAAGTTTAGAGATACCAAGGAAAATATCCTTTACTCTTGTTGTGTACTTGTAATTGTTTAATTTTTTTTAGTGCGTTCAGTGTAATTGCTGATGCGTTGGCACCTGGGTCATACAGGCCCTTTCCTTTTACATCACCATATTCTACCTCAAGCACAACAAACGAGGGCCTTACCCTTTTTTTTTTTGAATCGAGTAAATTTCCTCCTGTAATTCCTGTAATTCTAAATTGTGGATAGCTTTAGGTGAAGAATCCAATTTATTTACATTAGCTGGCAGATTGTTTTGATGAGAGTCCTTTAACTTTTTGAAGCAATTGCGCTCAAAGTGGAAACGTTCGAAGCCCTTTTTTTGCAGTATGGGCAAGGGGTCATTGGTTTTAGAGAGGAAAAAGCAGAGGACTGAAAAGATGGTAAATTGGACAGCGCCGATGAAATGCTGCGAGTAGGTTGGCGGTCGAAAGAATTAATAGTACTTAGTATCTTACTCAACATATTATTTTTGGCCATGTTGATGCGGTCCTGGAGATGAGGAGGCAAACCAACGATAAGCTGGCCAATTTTCATGTGTTCATGCATCCTTGGGTTGAACAAAACGAGGAGATGAAGTTTGGATTGAACGTAATAGCTTAGGGAGCCACCAATGTAATGGTACGAAAATGCTGCACGAGCAGCTGCCATGCCCTGCTGGCCAAAATTATCCATGAATAAAGTCTTCCAGTATTCCCACGATGTGGATTTGGTGGTCAAATGAGTCGTACTGAACCATTCCTCTGCGGAGTCCTCGAGGAAGAGACAGAGAATTTCCCAAAAAAGAGAGGTGGGAATTGTGAGACAGTTGCACTCGGACTCGAAAATGTTGATCCAAGCTTATGTGTTTTTAGTGGAATTGCCACTGAATTTTGCCACAACGGCGTCTAATTACCGAAGTCAAAGGTCTCTCTGGTATTTTGGCAGCCTGAGTAGGAGAAGGTGGTACAGAGGGGGTGGCGGATTTGGAAGACTTTTCAAAGGTGGAATCATTGATTTCGAGTTCATCCAACATGTGGCCCAGGAACACAGGGTTTCCTTCAGAGTGGACATATGTGTGGAGTAAATCACCTTACTGTGTTACTTTGAATGATTTTCTACTCCATCGCTTCTCAGGAATGTCATGGTTTGTGATATTGGCAGTTGGGACCACAAAAGGTTTGGCAAGGTAGGTTGTGGCCTTGTGTTGCTCAGGAAACACATAAACGGCGTCATCATCCGGAAGTTCCACAGAGTACATGTGAGTCATGGAAGATTTGCTGTTGATTGGATTAGGTTTGCCTCAGAGCATAAAACGTAGTCTCATAGAAGACATAGTTGAAGTAAAAACACATGACAAACGCACAAAAATTTCGAGTGTAAATTTCACAAGAAGGAAATTAAAGTGACAAGAAAAACTTGAAAATGCTAAACTGTTTTGAATTTATAAGATCCGACAGGTTCTCAAATGATTCGGCGTCAATTGAATGAATGCAAACTTTTATTAAATTAGAATTCAAAACAAAAGTCGCGAGGTAACTGCAACCTTATTAAGAAAGTGCAGAAGGCAAAGTGGATGTGTAAAATGTGTACGAAAGCAAAAAAGTGAATGAAACGAGAGAAAAGAAAAGAAGAGACAATGACTAGAGGGAATCGTGTATGAGAGCAGGTTGAGAATGGAAAAGCTGAGTGACGTAGAAATGAGATAACAAAAGTGGATGTAAAAGATGACGTGTGGAGAGGAGCGATATGATAGGAATCTTACATATATATGTATATAAATATACCTTTTTGTGTTGTTGTAAATAATTCTACATTTGTAATTTTCTACTTTTTCAATAAAATATCATATTTACTTTTCATGTCTTATCTCTTTTCTGATTACAGGTGTATCTCATGGGTAGCTTCCAAAGGCTCCCTGTGACCACCAACCCCAGTGTTGTTACTCTGCCCACAGAATCCAGCATGTAGCCTGTGCACTGGACTCTCCACCATACACCTAATAGGGCTAAGTGGGGATACTGGTGTTGTGGCAAAGCAGTTGTGAGTTACAAGGCATGCAATGCAGGTGTGTGACTCCAACCAACTTTATATGGTCAGTTGGACCTTAAACCACTTAATTATGAGCTTCTTCCCACTACAGGTGTTTTCTATTTAAGTATTGTTAATTAGATTTAATATTTGACATTTATTTTTTCATTCAACATAATTATTCATAGATGTCCACAGAAGTTTCAAAATAGGATTAAATGTGAAATTATCATATTTTGTTGTGTGAGTTATTGGAAAGTATGTTTCTTGGGGCTTTGATTTAAAATTTGATATTTATGAGGCTTTGAAAGAAGGAAAATTTTTAATTATAATTTTTTTTTTATTTTCAGCTAAATTGATTTAATATACATATAATTTGCCATTGACATCTCATAATATACAATCAAAGAAAATGAAGAGAAATCATTCGAGACGTGTTCGTTGTAAGGAGCTAAAATTTTGAGAGTTATTTTTGTTTGTTAGTTCAAAATTCTGTGAAAATTTAAGCTGAATTGCACAGTTCATGTTTGAGTTATTACTGAAATTCTGAAAACTTCTCAACTGTAGATTAGGATCCCTATCATTTGAATGGTACTCAATCTGAATAAAATTTCAGGGTTATCTCAACAACGAATGGTAGGATTGAGCTTAAATTTTTCAGACATATCGAGATAATAACTAAGTATCTGGTGAAAACCGTCCTCAAAATATCATTGAAATTATATACTTAGGTGTAGGTCATATTATTTGCAAAAGTATTTCATATAGTGAAATTTATGGAGAGGAATTATGAGAGAACTGTTAGTTTTAGAGAGCAGAAATTTTCACAGAATGTTGAGCAAATGTACTACAATGTCTCATAAAAATTTCAGCTGTCCGCATTTAACAGTTCTCTCATAATTCCTCTCAATAACTTTGACTGCATGGAATGGCTAAACATATACATTTTGAAAATAAAACAGGTATTTAGCCAAATTTTCTTAGAATTTGTTAGCTAACATACTATATACCTCAATGTCTCTATTCTCACGCCCTTTAACTTCATAACATAGATTGTATTGAAGGAAATGGGATACTACTTCATTGCATGAATATTGATGATAGATATACTGCTCAGTCCAACATGGTTAGGGCTAAACTCATTCTAGGTTCAATTATTTCATTTTAAATATGATCAGAGCAGTTTTGGAGCAGTGAGAAGATTGATAACTCAGGAGCAAGTGGACCATATTTTCCCAAATGAACAATTTTGCCCATTACCATTTTTCCATTAAGATTTGTTCTGATGATTATATTCAACAGTACAGAATCAACCATACACACAATTGTATCACTATGCCCTTGCAGGAGACAATAAATTATACTTCTTTTGGCTATAACCACTGTCGTACATCGTACTTATAATAATGTACATTTATTTACAATTGTACGTACAATCAACCCTCCCATTTTATGTTTAATAGTACATAAACGAAAATTTAATTTTTTTTCATATTCAGATTTAGCTTTTCCAGTGTAATAAGCAGGTATACATCTGATTAGGCTTTGTAGTATAATAAGTACATGTTGAATTATGCATACAACGTACTTTATTTACATAAACAGATTAGGCATTTGCAGTATAATTTGTACACAGTCGTGGAATTATGCATACCATGCACTTTTTGGGGCATATTCAGATTAGGCTTTTGCCACATAATTTGTACATAGGTATGTTAAAGTAAGCGTTCAAATTATTTTTTTGGTATACTCACATATGGCGTCAACAGTGTAATATAGTACGCATATGTAAGGTTGTACATAATATTAACTATTTCCAAATACTTGGAATCAGCATTTTCAATACCTATCATATTGTCCATATCTGTGTTTAGATATGTTTTATATAGATAAAAATTCATAATTTTGTGCATATTTAACATTTTGAATATTATATGTAGGCGTGGTATTACGTGTAAAACGTGTTTAAAAAGTACTAATTTTTCTAAAAAAACTGAAAAATGTACAATATTGTACATTAAGATATGCTAAAAACGCATAATTGTTCGTCATATGTCTATTTTGAGAATGCGTAATGCACTATTTTTGCCAATAGGGCATAGAAATTTCACCACCATCTATTACTGATGAATGTATTTTATATAGGACAAGGTACAATGGTTCCCATATGGTAATACAAAATTATGAATAATTCTATTTGACATTCAAGTTGACACACTAATTGAAATAGTTTATCACATGTAGTAATAACTCAAGTATAAAATAATCAAATACATATGTTTCATTGCCAACAGAACATAATACACGATTGTTTTGCTAGATTCGACTCTTTATAAATTCCAAAATTTTTAAACAGCTTCAAAAAAAGGAGGAGTTTATAAATTGGATCTGTATGTATATTAATTTTTTAATTATGTTTTTTCAAGCAGAAATTTGCTACCTGGACACTAATTTTGATGAACATTTTTTTAAATGATAGAAAATGATACCACGGTTGTCCCATTATACTGTTTTAGAATCAATGGGAGAGTTTTTGAGTCATCTTTAAATCTATTAGTTTTAAAGTAATGTTGCTGCTAATTCTTGAAATGAAAAATTATTCATAAAAATTTCTATAAAAGAAATGAAAAAGAAAAAAAGACAAAAAATATAAATCCTTTGAAAAAAAAAAAAAAAAAACATTTTTAAAATTTATTTAGTCAAAGCCAATGGAATTAAAATGAAATTAATAAAAAGCATTAAGGGAATTATATAATTTTTTCAAAAAATAAAACCTGTTTCAAAACTAAAAATTGAAAATTCACTAAAAATTGAAAATTCACTAAAAACAATAAAAATACTTCTTTTAAGATTTCTCCTACAAAATCTAGATCTAGAGACTAGAATTATAGAATTCGGCGCTAATTAAAAAGTTTTGCAATAAAATTGGAAGGAATTGACATATAAATCCTTCATGGTAAGAAGAAGAAAATTGTGAAGACTTCAATTATTTCAGTCCTTAAACTTGAATTTTGCTGGAGAAATTTTGAAATAGTTACTTTTATATTTTTATTGCTTTCTTCTAGAAGTCAGTTCTGTTTTTTGAAAAAATTAATTATTTTCCGTATGTTGTGAGTGTAATTTAATACTTTTAAATTACCTCAACAAATAAGATAATTTCTGAATATTATCTTTTATTAATATTTCACTTCAATTATTACAAACACTTTAGAATTATACTTATTACTATTTCTTAATATTAGTGAAACCTAATGTCCATAACAGCTAGTATGAACCCTAACGTTTCTACTCAACTGTAGGTTTAGGAATGATCATGTCTTCGAAATGAAGATATGACATTACTTTTGTTTCCTTTGTTTCAATCAAATATGGCCGACCAAAAAGGTGGTGTGATACAGAACATCCTCCAAATATGATGACACATCATTGTCAGCATATCTGGTGGTGTCTGATCGTGAGAAGCTAGGTGAAATATAGACAGCTATTATTCCGAGAATTAGGAATAATAGTTGTCTATAATTTGTTCGACACGTTTTTGTAGACGAACTGAATCGTCTGCAAAAACGGGACGGAACAAATTAGTAACTATAATTTTTTTTGTCAAAAATATTTTATAAGAAGACAAAAATATATTTTTTAAATTTCTTCAGTAAAATCTACTAGAATTAAAATTAAATAAAAAAAAGAAGTATTACGGTGTTCCGTCCCATTTTTGCAGACGATTCAGTTCGTCTACAAAAACGTGTCGAACAAATTATAGACAACTATTATTCCTAATTCTCGGAATAATAGCTGTCTATATCTCACCTAGCTTCTCACAATCAGACACCACCAGATATGCTGACTATAATGTGTCATCATATTTGGCGGATGTTCTATATCACGCCACCTTTTTGGTTGGCCATATTTGATTGAAACAAAGGAAACAAAAGTGATGTCGTATCTTCATTTCGAAGACATGATCATTCCTAAACCTACAGTCAAGTAGAAACGTTAGGGTTCATACTAGCTGTTATGGACATTAGGTTTCATTAGTATTAAGAAATAGTATTAAGTATAATTTCGAAGTGTTTGTAATAATCAAAGTGAAATATTAATAAAAGATAATATAAAAGAAATTATCTTATTTGTTGAGGTAATTTAAAACTATTGAATTACACTCGCAACATAATTCTATAATTTCAAAAATATAGCTATACTTGATGAATAAATGTTAAGTAGGTACACTTACTTAATTTTTTGTGGGTCCAACTTATTTTGATATTTGTTTTTAATCTTCTTCCCTCCTTTAAAACTATAACACAAGTAGGTAGCTACAAACATTAAACAAAAACGGCCATTGAAAAAGTTGTTTCCTAAAAAAAATATTTCTAAACTTCTTTCTAATCATGAAATGTGAGTAGGCTACCAGCAATAGAGCAGAACTTTCGAATACATTTACTGGATTGATGAAAAATGGAATAGGTTGATATGGATTGATGAGCTGATTTAAAATTTTAGAACTGGTATTAAGAATGATGCATTGCTTTCTTAATCTGACAAAGCAACATTGAGATAACATTTATTAACCCAGTATTACTCTTCAGTTTTTTACTAACATTCAAATTTTACCACTGAAACAGTTCTTGATTTCAAAAATGTGCGCAATTAGCCAGTAGGTAATTGTTGCTAAATCTTGGCTGGATGGTGCTAGGCCTTTACTGGACCCTTCTCCCGTTAGTATTTGTTGACAGTTTCCATTAGCACTGGTTTTGTATTTTCTGAACATATTTTCCAGTGCCACGGTCAGACTTATTTTTCAGTACCATATTTGGCCAAGATGGGATACCTAAATGTCCTTAAAAAATATTAATTTGAAGCTTTTATTTAATATTGAAGGTCTTTTTAGCAAGGGTATTACAGCCTCATGCGTATCTTGTCTTGCAAAATATTTATAAAATGATTCATGTGTCCATTCTTATCAGCCTAAATACAGTTTTTAACTGAAGAAAATATAATTAGCTCTTCCATTTGTTTGCTGTTTAAAATTCCACAGATAATTAGTATCTGACACGCCCATATACCACTGAATTTTCATCTTCCACCTCTGAACAAGAATTATTTATTCTCTTCTAGTAATCCTTAATTACCATCCTTCAACATTTTATTAAGGAGGTAACCAAATAATTTCACTGTTTCAATCTACCACTCAAATCATAATAATTAAATAAGATATTATAACCAGTGTGTTGAAAATGTAATTGTTCTGTCACAAATTATTGGACTGGAGATTTTTTCAAAAAGGAAGGAAAAACATAACATCTTACTTGTCGGTAATTAAATAAGCAATAACCACTTAGCTGAAAATGTGTGTCTAATTTAGTAATACCTACTTGGTTGAAGATATGAAACAAATCATGAAAAAACGAAAATGAAAAGAAAAAACAACTTCAGCAGTATAATATTAAGACTGTACTATTACTGTATGTTATCGTAATGAAATTTTATTACTTCTTATATACCTCCGAAAACAATATAAACGTTCAAAATTGTCCCGATGGTTTGTATAATAATTCAATTAAGATTAAAATCATTGAACAGGTTCACCTGAGTAAATAATTACATAGGTACCATAGATATGTAACTTATAAAAATGTTTTGATGTCTTTACACATCGTAACAGAAGTTATCATTATTTCGAAGCTAGCTTCTATAATTCAAAGATAGTTGGAAAACATGTTTTTTTGAAAATCTTATGAAAAGAGTACGTAATTTATTTCTAGACTTTCAGTTAGTATCTACGTTATTTGACTTATAATGATAGTTAACTACCTTCGTATTTTGTGAACATATATTTTAATTTCATCATTAAATTTAGTTGGAAATTCGTGTAAAATTATCAATATTTATTATAATATTTAATTCTATTATTCAAAAATTTTGTCATCGTAATAATCAGATTTGTTCAGGTCTACTCATTATGGATCACTAACAGAAGTTTTTTAGTTCATTGCGATGAAATAAATTCACTGCTATTGCCTACCTATAAGGATGAAAACTCCTCCAAAACTAGTAATTCTACATCACACGCATATTTTTCATAGTGTATTATGTGAAACCGGTGAAAATTGTTTGACAATTGCGGCAACTTCCTACCAGTGGTGACGAGTGCACTACATTACTCACTGGTAGGTTGTGCGGCTGGTTCTCACATCACGTAGGGGGAATATACTTTTTGGTTCACAGACTATTGGTTTACCACCAATAGTCTAATTTTAATACTGAGTAAGGCTTACACATACCAGATCAGATTATAGATGTGCGCATGCGCTAACCACCATACTCTACAACAATAATTTTTCCTCCTCCCCTAATATATTTTACTGCTGATGTACTGCATATTTCTTTTCCTTATCATCTAACACGAACAAATTTTCTGATGTATTACGTACCTATTATTTCTAATTACTGCCTGACAAAAAATTATAATTCAGCAATAATTTTCTATTAAATGCAACATCTGTTAACTAAATTAGTTTTAAATTGCATCATGAATAATAAGTCGTCATCTATATTTTTATAAAAACAGAGTGTGAGAGTAAACATAGAAAAATGTTAGTCATACCTCTCTGGCACTAATACATTCTAAAATTAGAAATTATTAAGGCAGAAATCATCCAAAAATAAACAAATTTGTTAGAAATTGCATCAGTTTGACAAATCAAGGTTATTGTCACATCAAAACATTGTTGAAAGATGAAAACTGTCCAATAAAATGTAAGCACGATGAATGTAGTGGGTAGAAGCTTATATATAATGGTTTAAGGTCCAACGGACCATATAAAGTTGGTTGGAGTCACACACCTGCATCGCACGGCTTGTAACTCACAACTGCCTCGCCTCAACACCAGTATCCCCACGTAACTCTATTAGGAGTGTAGTAGGAGAACCAGCGCACAGGCTATGCGCTGGGACCTGTGGGTGGAGCCACGACACTGGGGGCGGTGGATACGGGAAGCCTTCGGAGGCTCCCTGTGAGATTCACCTTTAATCTGAAATAGAAAAAGACATGACAAGTACAAATTTTATTTAAAAAATATAAAAGTACAAAATTGTAGGAATGTATTTACAAATGCAAAAAGGTATATTTATATACATATATATATACATTTTCGAGAAACATCGTTTCTGGCAATTGCTGGACGCCTTAGCAAGAGGAATAGAGAAGTTTTATTGGCCATAGAGAATGGATTCTGTAAAAGGAATAGTCAGGGAATTAGCATATTGCGAACATGGTTAGTGTTTTATATGAGTACTCTGTTGCCTATTGTCCGTGATCCTTCGTGAGGCAACTTGACAACAATAGTGGGTGCCGAAAAATCAAAAGTATACCTTTTTACCAGCATAGTATTCAATTATGGCGGACCCCAGGGACATTTAGGAGATTATTAAATCTAGGTCTACAATTGTCAAGTCAGAGGTTTATCTAAATCAAGAATAAAGGTCTAATTATTTCTAATTGTTATTATTCTTTGATTAGAGCTCGAGGGGAGCTAGAAATTTCAGCGGTCTTAAAGACTGTTTTTTGCTAGAAAATTCAATTTTCGCATGTCTGATGTTTCCATCATACGATTTTTCCAGATTGGTGATCCCGGCGAGTTTGTAAACTCCAGGTTTAGACGTGTAATCTAACACATGTACTATGTCATTTATCTGTGGCTCGTAAGATACCGTTCGATATGCGTTAGGTAAGGCTGATGGAGGCCTGTCCCTAAGATAGAGTAAGTACTCCCTTTTCCAAGATAACCACAGTTTTGTGAGATAATCTTGGTCAAGTTTCCACATATCGAGTAGCTGTCTAGCTGTAGGAGTTGAATCCTGTGACATCTTGTCAGGAGGGACTGTTAAGTGTCCTAAGTTCGCATGGAGAAAATGCGCTGGTTGTAAGGAATGTTGACCGAGATCATCAGATGATGAGCACAGAGGTCTTTGATTAACCATAGTCTGTATGTCTTTTATACTAGACTGAAAGGTATGGATATAAATGGAGGTATGACCATGTACATGGTAAAAGACTTGCTTTATTATTCCGATAATGCGTTCATACACTCCACCGTACCATGGTGCCTTTGCTGGTATGAAAAGCCATTTAATGCCTTTCATAACCATACTGTCCTTTATCTCCGAGTTTTCGGAGAAAGTGGTCCAGTAGTGAGGTAGATACACCGAAATCAATTGGAATTGAGCTGCATTATCAGAGAGAATTGCCTTAGAGGTTCCTTTATCGGCAAAAAAGGTCTTAAATGCAGCCCAAATTTCTGTCGTTGTTAAAGACGAAACAAAAAAAAGATATACAGCCCTCGTAGAGAGGCATGTAAATATCAATACCCATTTCTTATAAACAGGAGTAGTTTGTGTCACTAATTGGTTTTTCCTTTTAGGTAAGTACTTGTCGAATACAGGAAAAGGTCCAAATATATCTACACCCGTATAGGTAAAGGGGTGAGTGAAAGGTATTAACCTTAAATCTGGCAAAGATGCATGCATCGGTTGCTTAAACGGTCTCGTTTCAGATTTTTTGCACAAAATACATGATTTTTTCAAGATTTGTGGGAGCAGTTTTCATGCTTTAGGAACAAAATAATGCCTACGGAAGTCAGCTAAAGTGAACTTGATACCCGTGTGTACATTGGTTAGATGTGTATGCATTAAAATAAGCTCTGTCAAATATGACTTAGGATGCAGTAATATGGGGTTAAGCATATCTTTTGCATATAATATTTCTGGTAAGTAATTTACTATACGCAGAATCCCAGAAGGATCTAAACAAATATGAAATTTTTCATATGAAACATGTTTAGGTGAATTATCCTTCAAGAGCATTTCAAATATTTTGGAAAAATATTTTTTCTGCTCACCAAAAACGAAACATCTAACCACAAAATGAAAGTTACAGTCCATGATCGCATATGGCTCCAATGAACGTTTCCTTTTGATCCTCTGATGGCTAAATCATCGGATAGCTTTGAGACATTGGTAAAATGTACTAATAAGCTTACGAAGGGAATTGAAGTTTTCAATTTTAATCCCAAAAGGAGTGTTGGTTGGGGAGTGGATGAAACTCGAATATTGTACTTGAGACTTTTTAATGTCTTGATGACTTTTTGACAAGTTCAACGGTTGTGAAAATTGACCTATTTCGGTGTCCGTTTCCTGTACAGGATTTGGAGTAGAATTAGGCAATATTAATTCACATTCGGATGTTTCCCAATTCAAAAAGAAATAAGGGATATTTCTTTTCGAGGATTTTTGGATCCTCAGCAATTTTGCTGATCTGTGTTTATCGAAAATATCGTCCGATTCAACAGGTAAGGAAGTGGTAAGCTTCGGTGAGATGCTTAAACATTCTCTGAGTGTACAGTACACTGGTGTGGAATCTTCTTCAGGTTGGTCAGGTAAAGTTTCAAGAATATGAAGGTCTGTTTTAGGCCAAAAACTGGAGTCTTGGGATAACCAAGATGGTCCAGTCCACCATGAAGATTGAATTAAATTTTCCACTGTGGATCCTCTGGATCCTATGTCCGCGGGATTTTCATCCGAAGGTACATAACGATATTCAACAGCTTTAATACTTTTGATTTCGTTTACCTTATTTGAAACAAATTGGGGTAATATTTTGCATTCTAGTAGCCACGTAAGTACACACTTACTATCTGACCATAGAAATGCAGGGAGATTTGTTAGATCCATAGGTTTTCGTGCAGTACGTAGACCTCTAGCGCCGATTAGGGCAGCTATTAATTCCAATTTTGGAATGGTTATGGGTCGCATAGGTGTTACGCGAGATTTTCCCATAAGAAAACATACTGAGTAGGAATTTGACTCCTGATTATGGAAACGTACATAGATTGCCATAGAAAATGCTGTATTGGATGCATCGGTAAATGCATGCAATTGACAGACATTGGGATTGTAGATCCCTACATAAAGTTGTCTCGGAAGACAGTAGCTAGTAGTTTGCATCAGATCATTTAAAATGTCTGTAGCTACAGGTTGCAATTTTGCGGGGATTGGTTGGTCCCATTTTAGCCCTTCAGACCAAAGTATTTTCATAAATGATCTAGAAGGTACTAAGGATGGAGCAAACCATCCGAGTGGATCATAAAAGGATGACATTATTTTTAAAAATAACCTTTTTGTCCAACAAGCTGTCATAGCATTAGGGGTAGGGATGTACATAACATCTTTCTCCATGTCCCAAACTAGACCTAAGACCTTGACTAGAGATTTATCTAAAGCATACGAAGGATCAAATTCCTGTCTCATTGGTTTACAATTAGTTCCCCATAGAGCAAGTTGCATGGAAATGTCATTGAATAATTTGTTAGATTTGACATATAATTCCTTTACTTTTTCATAAGTAGGCAATGATGTTGCTAAATTATCAACATAAAATTGTTGTAGAAATTTGTCGTGAAACTCCTTATCAACCATTTGAAAATGGTACAGCAAAATTGCTGCTAAAAGAAAAGGGGCGGTTACTATGCCAAAAGGTACACGACAAAAATGAAACAACATGAGATTGGTTAAAACTGAAGGTTTTGCAGGATCTTTAATCCAAAAGAAACGAGTTACATCCTTATCCTCTTGATGTAGTCCAATCTGATGAAAAGCTTTCTTTATATCAGCTACAATACCATAAGGATCTTTGCGGAAACTTAGCAAAATGGAGATTATATCCGCTAAGATAATTTTTCCTTTATACATACAGTCATTCAGCGAATGATTCGACTTTTTAGTTTTTGCGGAACCATCGAATACAACATGAAGAGGGGTGCTTTTACATGGGTCATAGATTATGTGGGGTAAATAATGAGCCAATTTAGCGGGCCTCTCGTGATCTATCTGTTCAATCATTTCCAAATCTATTAAAGAATGAAAATATTGATCATACAGATAAAAGAATAGTGGGTTCTTAACCATTCTAGGTAATTGTTGATCTAAACGTTTAATTGCTAAACGATAATTATCAAGCAATGGAGGTGGGTCAAACCTATATAGCCATCTAATTTGGTATCGGTTATTAACAAGCGTTATATCTTTGTAAAATAATCGAAGTGCTTCAGCCTCGGCTTCAGCTTCAACAAAGTTAGTGGTTTCAATACCTAGAGTATCTAATTTCCATAAGTTTTCTACACTTTGGGGTGACGTAAAGAACATAGTAGTAAAAACATCACATTCCACCAGGGGATTTAAAGATCCGCCAAGCATATGGCCAAAATCTGTATTAATAAGAGTCAGATTTTGAGAAAATTGTCTAACATTTTTCACGAAGGACCACATATAATCATTTCCTATGAGTAAGTATATCGTTTGTTCACGGTCTAACTCAGAAAACTCAATATGATCATATTGTGGGTAGAGAAGTTTGAATTCTGTGAAATTTTGTTGACTAAGATTTTCAGCCAAATACAGTACAGTATTTGCCAAAAGAGGAATTTTGGTTCCATTAGGTTTCTGTAGGTTAAATTTCACCTTGTGAGATCGAAATTCACATAATTTTGAATTTGCAGCACCTTTAAATCGTAAAATTTGAGATTTATTCAAAAAATTTTCCTTAAGGTGCATATTTGCAAATGTGTCGGTAATGTAAGTTTCCTTACTACCGGAGTCAAAAAATCCATTAATTTCAATAGGTTCTGAAGTATTCGACACATAAACATACGATAGAAATGTATGAAAGTGTGCAGAAGTATCATTATTATAAAAAAATGAACAAGACTCACTGAGAATTGGTAGTCCTGATGTTGTAACCACTGTTGATGGTGTAGGCGCCTTTGTAGCTGCTCCTTGGGATTGTTTAGATCCGCCATCCTTGACCTTGTTGTCCAACTGTGGGATTAAAGTTTGATGGTCATTTAAAGAAGTATTAATTTCTTTAAAAGTTAAATGTTTGTCAGACATACTTTTTTCAGGCAGGTACGCCTTATAGTCCTTCATGACTGCCATCCATGCGTCGCATTTCCCCATGGTGATGGGTTAAGGAGCCTTTGAGCATAAATTAGGATGATGTCCTTTGCCCATGCAGTCTGTTAAACGTTTATTTAATGAGGAAAGGAGCAGAGAAAAATTTAATTTTTTAAGTATTAGTGTCAGCGACACAAACTTCTTCTCAATAGAGTGAAATAATTGATTTACCATGTTTCAAATGATATTTATCAATATTACGTTAAGTGGATTTTGAGTCCATTTTGAGTATTTTTAGTACTGAATTTTCGTAATTTTTTCAAGTATTTACGACTAAAGAAAAATTGAGCGTGACCCTAGGACAAAAATTTGTTTTTTAATTACAAGAATGTTTAATAAGGAGCCGATAAAAAATCGGGCGTGACCCTAGGATGAAAATTCGATAATTATGCATGAGAATGATAAGTTCTTATTTAATAAAATTTTTAAGTGTCAGGGTGCCAATAAAAAATCGGGCATGACCCTGGGGCAAAAGAACAAAATTCTATTCGCGACACTATTTGAAAAAATATACACACAAAAAAAATATAATTTATATGCTAAAGATTATTTAGATCTGAGACCTATAATTTTTTTGCGAATAGGATGATGAGTCCATGTTAATTTCAGACGAAAATAAAGACGCTAAAGTCATATTATTACGTGTGAAAATAATATTCTAAACAATTTTATAATTATTTGAGAATGTAAGGATATGGTCCTTTAATTACACTTACCGAAATTTGGGTAAATTAAGGTTGAGTGAGATAATTGTTAAGATGAGTAGAAGATTCTATCCACTACTTCGCTGACATGAGAAAAAACGTATTTTATTACGTAAATTACGTAAAAACTCACGAATAACGATTGAATTATGAAGAAACGAATTAATTTGCGTAAAAAATTACGTAAATAACAACAAAAAAAAACAGCAAAAATTAATTAATTGCGTAATTAATTACGGGAAAGCGCAACAATGTGATAATTTTGTACAAGAAACTGGTAAGGATCCCTGTACGAATTCACGGACATTGGCAAAAAAACCATATATTGCGCATGCGTGTGAGTCAACGTGGTTGATATGGTTCTCCCCTGCTGCTGTCGTTAACGCATCCTTGAACGTATTTTTACGTTTGTATTGGTAGGGTGCGTAATACTTACACATTTTCGTGTATGTATTGGTAAGATGGTGAATCTTTTGCGATGCAAGTCGATACTTGCGTCGCTATTATGTTAGGTGATTTTGACCTTGGGTAGGCAAATAGATGCAATGACACGAATTTTCGTCTAAAATTAGATGAAATTCGGCCGATTATAATTTCTATTTTTTAGACGTACGAGTGCGAGTGAGATAAATATAGGATTATTTCATCCATTTTCGTCTTTTTTACGCGCTCGTAACTTACATCGACAGAAATATTTAATCATTTATATGCGGAGTTTTTTAGACTCTTTTATTTTAGACGTAGCATGATTAGTGCTGTATTGTTAAATAATTTAATTATTTGACAATATGGAAGATTTTACTCTTGTCCTAAATTCATTGTTAATGAAAAAGAGGGAAAAATTACGCAATATTTTTGAGCAGATAAATGCTAGGGGTGGCGGAAAAATTAATTTTATTAATTTTTTCGTCGGCATTACCCGTAGTACGTGAATAAATATTCGTGTATATTAGAATGATGAGTTCTGGATAGGAATCCGTTATTGATGGGGGCGCTAAATTTTCATTTTTTCCGCTATTTAGAGAATTTGTAATTCTTATTTTTTCGTGAGAAGATGATTAGTCTTTATTAAATTATTTTTCTTTGTTTTTTAGACAAAAAAATAAGATAATACGAATTATTAATTCGATGAACTCTTTTAACTGAAAGTTAAAGTTTAAGTGAGGATGGTTAGTCCGCAAAAATACTTCTTATTTTTGTTCAAAGTTATTATAGTGGAAGCGTTTTAAGGCTATGAATTGTTAATTCAGGGAGTTTTTAATTCCAAACCACCAGATCATATTGCTCCTGCTACCATGTAGTGGGTAGAAGCCTATATATAATGGTTTAAGGTCCAACGGACCATATAAAGTTGGTTGGAGTCACACACCTGCATCACACGCCTTGTAACTCACAACTGCCTCGCCTCAACACCAGTATCCCCACGTAACTCTATTAGGAGTGTAGTAGGAGAACCAGCGCACAGGCTATGCGCTGGGACCTGTGGGCGGAGCCACGACAATGAATCCCAATAACACAAACACAAAAGAGAGTGTAAAAATGTCACACCCTACCAGTACCAATGCATATACATAGTAGGGAGAAATGCTAACACAGTTAATGAACACAATCCAACTTCTGATTGGCTCATGTGCATAAAGGATTTTTGATGACAATGTGCAAACAACATTACAAGTTCATATTTGCTGTTTGTTTTTCCAGCAAATTTGGATAATTTCATGTACTAATTTATAATTTTTTTCACATTAATTACTATAATCTATTGCGTTTTTGTCTTCTAAAAAATTGTTTAAAATCACAATTTTTGCAAGTCACAATAAAGGATCGTGTAGTCCATTGTTCTTAAGCTTTATCCGAAAAAGCCAATTTAAACTAAGAATTGTTCATTTTTTGTGATTTTTGAATTATATATTTTTAAGCTTGCCTCAAAAGTACAAAACTGTATATTTTATTGCACTGTGTTGATTTTTCACTTTTTTTTTTTAAACAGAATATATCTATGAAACTTATTATAGAATTTGGTAAATTGAATTTTAATAATTACTAATGGGATTATCTCTTTCCAATTAAAAATGGATGTATAATTTTTACTATAATCCTAATTTTTTGTAATTTATCAAGACTTTTTTGTCTAGGTTCTTAAAAAACCTATTTCTATTGAAATTAATACCATTCGTTTATTAAATGATTGCTTCCCTACGCATCCAAAAAAAATCTTGATACAATTTATAAGAATCATATTCAGTTAGTTAATTGAAAAATGAACCTATTTCATTGAAATTATTCTAGACTTAAAATACAAGATTACAAAATTCTTGATAGGTCTAAATTATGACCTCTCTCATTAATTTTAAATGTACTTACAATATATGAGTTAAGCCTAAATTGCTTGTAATTAGATGAATCAAATCTGGGCTTCATTAGTCTATAATTATGATTCAAAAAACAAACAACTGTCCTCAGCTCATGCCTGATTTTTTATGGAATTTTAAAGAATATAATCTTAGATAAACTTAATTTTCTCTTTATGTGTCTATAATGGCCAAAAGAGGTGGTAATGTACCTAATTAGAACCACTTTCAGTGTTACACCATACACGAGATACTAAACACTGGATAAGAATTAATACCTCTAGAATAGTTTAAATATTTGATTTATTATCCACAGACTATCGTGGACCTTAACGTATTTGAGAGACTCAATAGTATTTTAAAACACACATTTAAATCAACACATTTAATAAGATAATAATTTGTACAATATAATACATCAATTAGTACGTTAATACTTATACTTATGATATCACAATCCGTTAAACAAGACTGTTTGTTCACTAGAGACTTCTACTAGAGAGGTTCTAGATACTTACAAGTAACTGTCGAGGAACTGTGTGTTATTCCTTTGAATCGAGGGTTTATATATCCGTTCAGGGTATGTAAGCGTACGTGTTGGATAGGTTAAGTGAGGTAGGGTGTTGTTATTATAGGGTTGTGCTAATTCGTAGAATACTCGAGGGACAGGCATAATTAGGTCATGAGTATACAGATGTTATATCTATATTCATAAAATCAAATACGTGTAAATTAGTGGTTGTTCACAAAGAGTTATAGGATACTATTGTTGATAAATATCTAAGTTTTTGGTACTCGAAAATATGTAGACGAATATGTTCGTCATTTCTAAAAATAGACAAAATTATACGTTACAGTGTCCTGACTAGAAAACCTCTTCTCACCTTATGGTCAAGCCTAATTGCACTTTTTTAGTCAGAAAATCTTGGAAAATTTTTGAAATTTCACTGAAAAATAAAGTAATTAAATACTTCGATATTAGAAATTTAATCATCCTATATACAATGGAATCAGCTTCTCTGTAATATTTGAAATAAAATTCTCCTTTACTATATGTAATACTTGACTAAAATACAAATTTGCTCCTTGTGTCAATGCTATGTAATTTAATATTGAATGTTGAATATAGTTTATTCACATAGTGAGTTAAAGTTTGTGTCATTGACACCTGTTTTAAATTAGGTCAATATGTCATTGTATTTATACATAGGTACCTATAATTATGGTGAAATAACTCAACCCCCTATTACTCAATTTTAATTCTTTTAAGGATTAATTGGTGTTTCATATAAACTGTTATTTTTCTCCATAATACTTGACAAATTATTTCTTGAAACTTGACAAATTTTTCTTGTATTCTTAACTGTTTACAGAACTTAGAAATTACAGAATTTTTTTGAAAAATTTCTCCTGTTAATCCCAATCTTTAAGTCAAAAAAGAATAATAGTTCCTAAATCTGGATGAAGAATCATTGAAATTGAAAGTTGAACATAAAGAATGTGAATGTGAAGCTAAATGTCTACATTTAGCAACTGGAAAAGCTCAACATCCAGCTGAAAATCTACACCTAGCTGATGAAGCTCTTAATGGATATGTTGATGAAGAATTTTGTGAATGTGATGAAGTTAAAGTCATCAACTATGCCATTGATCAGGCTCATCATTTTCTTAACACAGTTGTGATTTGAATGTTATCTTAAATGAAGCATTAATGACCATTCTGAAAGATGCTTAAGGCTATTTTATAACTTTAGCAGACATTTTCGACGTTACAGTAAATAAAGAATTAGATCATGAGGTAATATTAGCTAAGGTAGATATCATTAACATTACCATCAGGAATCTACATGTGTAATTATCCTAAAGGTTTTAAAAAAGAAGTCCTAAAAAATGTAAAACTAATTAAAAGACATTAACTTGTAAAAAAAAGTCTTAATTCTCGAAAGTTCACACTTTGATTTGTAATTCATCCAAATGTCAGCAAGGATTTAAATGAGTTTTTTAAATGATCTGATTTTTTTAGAAAGCTGCTAAGGAGGAGAGGGTAACACAAGAAAACTTTAACCAAAGAAATAGCTGGTGAATTGGACAAAGCCTACACCAAAATGAACTCTTTTTTCTAAGCTTATCAAGTCCAAGAACATAAGTTGGTGAATCTTGAGATATTGATAATTGAGAAACTTCAACTCAAGATATGACAATTTGAACAGCTCTGCATGAAATATTATACATGAAAAGCTCTCAACAATCTGAAGGTTGTGAACCTGCTCTAGCTGCACAACAACAGAACATATTACCACCTATTTCAATGCTGCAAGTGGATAAGGGTAATGATTCTAGACCTTCACTTACTAATAAAAATATAAATGATAAAATGACAAATGCAAATTCTGTGGGAACTGAGGTCCAACTTTCTCAACATAGAATTATAGGTGAGTTATTTTAGAATCCATTAGAAAACCTGTCATCATCTTGGTATAAAATTTTGAAATTTTCATTTTAGGCAATGAAGGAAAAGATGTTTCCAAATGATTTGAATAGAAAGAGAAAAATAAAAAAGTTTGGAATAAAGTAGTAAGATAAAGATGAAAAACAATTCCCCAATGGCAAATTCAAGGCATATATACTCTGGTATTTTGATATGTGGAAATATGATGAAAGTACGCAAAATTTATGATAGCATATTTTGAAGCATATGTCTGCCTCATATATGCTTGCAGAAATGTACCTTGATTTACACCAATTATATTATGAGGCATGTCCACAGCCTATATACTTGAAGACATACACCAAGATTTTAATCAGGGATATTTTGAGGCGTATGTCAGCAGCGTATAAATTTGTAGACCTACGCCTTCAATTCCATTAGGTATATTTCAAGGTATATGTAGGCTGTGGACACACTCCTTGAAACATTTCTCAAAATATGCCTCGCAGTTTCATCAAAATACACCCAAAAATATGCCTTAAAGAAAATTTTAGTACATAACTCCAAAAAGTGTAATTCGAAGCAGTTGTCAGTTCTACCAACTGTAATTTGAAGCAGGTGTTAGTTCTACCAGGTGTAATTTGAAACAGATGCGGGTTCAGCTGGGAATATCTGAAATCAAATATAAGGTGGAATTAATTATTCAAATGACCACTACTTACATTTCGGACATCATTTTATAGGAGGGTGCCAATCTTCTCAGCAAAAATATCAGTGAAAGCAGGTATAGATGATATTCAAATTCAAAATTTGTTTATTTTATCAATATTATATTTTGATAACCAACCCATGTTGGGACTCACATGTATGAGGGATAGGGGCTTGGATCCCTCAACGGCAGTTGCCGCCCCAAAGAACTGGCAAGTATTTGTCCTCGTGACGTAAAATATACACAAATTACGTTCGATCGTAATTACAAGCAAGTACATGCAGGTAATGTACAAGTACCGAATCGTGACATATCTCAACAATAGAATGATGTCACAATCCGTACACGAACTAGCCAACCATCTCTTATCACAATAGGGGATGATGTAACCGGGCCATTCTCACTAACATACGTATTTCTTACAAACCTGTGTTTGTGTGCGTGTAAATAAGCCAGTTTAAAAACCGTCCAAACCGGCTCTAAAATCGCCAGTGTTTGCCTTGGTTTTGGCTTACCCATATGTAATATATGAAGTGGCTGAACACACTTAAATTCTGTTGAATTTACCTTCTGTCGAGAATACTTTTGTCATGGCAAGGTATTCCACACCACCAAGTGTTATGAGTAAATATTTTTGTTTCTTATTACAATGACTGTGATTAATTTTTTTTTACAATATATTTAAATGTGTTTTGGAAATGATATCAAATAATTTTAGATTAGAGAAAATGTGAAAAATGTATTCAAGTAAAATTATGATTAGTGTACATTACCACATATTTTTAAAGCACTTAATTCTAAATTAATGTTGATTCTTTCCTTGGACTGACATCTGGGAAATAGAGGTTTCAAAAATGAAATAAAAATTTATTTATGAAAAATAATATACTATATATCATCATATATATTTTCAGATACACTGATCGCCTATTTTATATAAATTTTTTATTGAACTCTCAATGTGAGACTCAGCTGCTCCATAGTATGCCTTGAAAAATGAAGAGTTTATCCATTAAGTAATGAAGTATCCATAGAATTTTGAAACTATATAATTTATTACATTCTTCTTTGAAGAATGGAGCTTTATTATCTGATGTTTTTACCCCATATCATTTTCTGTTTCTGCTTGTAGCTTATTCCTTTGTTCAACTGTTATCAGAAACAGAACTTGATATAATAATTTCTCCTCCACTCACAAATTTTGAGCTAGCTCAAATTTTCTGAGATTAAAAGAAATCACTCCATTTGGTACCTTCGCATTAGCAACCCATTGTGCAAAATTTAAGCCTGGGACAAAAATTTTTTGTCACAGTGTGTCAATTCCCCATATTTTTGAAACATTGAGGCAAAAACGAGAGTGGGAGAAATAAAATTGTCGCAACAATAATTGTCACAGCTGAGTCAAAAAAGATGAAACTATTTTTGTCACAGTTGAGACAAAAATACTAATGAAATTTTCAAGATGTGGTAAAAACGAGTCTGGAAGAAATAAAATTGTCACAAAATTATAATTGTCACAATGAGACAAAAATACTCATAAAATTATCACATTGTGGCAAAATTGAAAGAAAAAACAAAAAGCAAAAAAAAAATCCATTCTATCAATATAAATCACATTTATCATGTTGAGATTCTCCATTTTAGTTTCATTTCATACTAAAATTTCATATTTTCCTCTGTTGAATTGTTATTAATATAAATAATACATTATTTTCATCTTCATTGTGAATATCTTGTGTTTTAAATATTATGTGGTTGAATACAACTATTCAAATGTAATCATCAGTTCTGTGCTAATAGTTCAAAGACCATATGTACTTCAATATTCATCATATTATATGTACTCACTACATACTAGTAACTTGATAAGTATTAATGGCGAAGTAGATTTATATTTCCTACCATTCCACTCAGAGATATAACATTTCGTAAAATTTATATGAAGGTGGAGAACATGAGGAACAAACATTTATTATCGATATTGAGTTTAATCACAGGCGAAACGCAATTAGAAATTATCACGAATGAGATGATCCCGCGATATATACATTGGTAAGATATATTTAATATTACCTTTATTCGTGTTGATTTTTCTTGTTGAAGTTATGTTTGCCTAATAGCATACTATGTGACTGCGGCGTACATGATTATGGCAGAGAGGGCATAACATTGTCACTCGATCATTAACGGGGTCCATTTCTGCATTTTGAAATAATGTGTGCTGGCAATCGCAACACAAGCATAAATGTCTGCATGAGATGTGAACTTATGTCCTGTGATTGACCAAACACACTAAACACATTAAATTATTTTCTTGATCTTCACCAGGTGTACCTCCACCTGCAGCTTCTTCGTGTTGATTCTCAACTTGTACTTGAGCATCTTGTTGTGCTGAATTAATATTTTGTTCTTCTTGTTGACTGATTGACTGATCGTGTTTTTTTTTTATCTTCTGCTTCTGGTAGAGAAGAAACTTGTTGGCGACTTAAAGAAAACAAATTAAATAAATAATTACGTAAATTTTTTACTATAGTATAATGTTTAATCCTTTCTTTTTCAGGATACGGCATTTGCATGACAAATGTTCTCTCTGCCTGCAAGAGTAACATATCTTTTGTCCATAAGGACAATCAGCATTGTAGTGCCCATTGAATCCACTTACATAGCACATAATATGTAGAGGTTTAGGAATAAGTAGGGATTATTTGCCATCGGGTATGGGTTCAGTGGTATTTGCCTCGGAAACTGTAGAGGTTTATTGTAAAAACGTGATTGATCATCTTGAGAATGATCTTGTTGTTGAGTTTGATTGTGTTGAGTTTGATCATGTTGAGTTTGATGGTGTTGAGTTTGATCTGGTTGAGTACTTGATCACTTGACTGATTGTTTTGATGAGAAGATGGATCTTCTTGATGAGGTGATTTGCAATGTGTAGATTGCTCATCATCAACTTGAAATTGAATGGATGAAATCCTTCATGCTGATAGCCATGATAAGAATAAAATCCTCAATGTTGATTAAATCTTTGATGAGGTTGATTTCCTTGTCTGTCTCTGCGAAATATGAAACACAATTAGAACGAATGTAATAAGAAAATCATCAATATAATGTCATAATATAACCTGTTGTGCTATGAGAATACAAAATACTATATGAAAAACAACACGATTACAAAAATAAGTAATTCATAAATTTTTGGAAATTGTTATATTTTGATTCCCAAACATTAATAGAAAGCATCGTTTTAATAAAATTAAGAACATTTATGATGATTACTTACCACTACATTTTTGTTTTATTTTTTGATAAATCATTTAAAATTTGTATAACTTTAAGTTCATCACTAAAAAATAATTATTCATTTCCTCGACTTCAATATATATTTAGAGAACAAATGACATTAACTTTTAATTTCACATGTGATGCATTGAGAATGAAATTAATAATCGGCTTTGATTTTTCAACCTGCATGCAAGGTGGACTGCAGCAAATATAGTAAAAACTGAAGTCAACATCTGAGGTATGGGGAAAGGAATGGGCAGAAAACAGTGATACACCAGGAATTTATAGCCAATCAGAATGGAAGAAGGAGTAAAAATAATGATAACAGTTGATTTTTTGCTAACAATGGCCATCAAGATATCTTTTCCTTTTTTTTTCCCCTGTACTTCAAATATGTTAAGTCTGATTCATTCTTAATATCTCAACAAGAATATAGTCTATGCGAACATCAACGTGATTGATTATTATATGAGCAATTACAACAAGACTGAGCATCCTACACAATTCCTCATAAAAATTTAAAAACCGCATCTCATTGAGGCTGATAGTAAATATAAATATGCAATTATTATTGTTTTCCACATTATTTATATACTAACAAGCCAATTGGGGAGTGCTTCATACATCGTACTGAAAAAAAACAGATGACAATCTATGTTGTAAGAGTTAATAAATTCCTATAAGTGATATGGGTAGGTACTTTAAATGTAGGTACCTTTGGTTATTTCATTTGAATGAACAGAAACCTTGTTTGTTCCATTATACCTCCATAAATGTTATAATATATATTATTAATTAGCATCATATTATCAATTAAGGTATGAATTCAGATGATATTGAGCCTGAAAGGCAGTGATCTCATAATTGTGTTCCTGATAATAGCAGGACATACTCACGGACGCATTCATACAGGTTGCAACAATGGGAGTGAAATAGGGAACTTGCAGAAACTATTGACAGAGTACAAAAGGTAGGTTATAAAATATTGTATTTAATTGGCATGGCTCCCTTAATAGCATGTATATTAATATTAGTGTGGTGTATACAGGTTGAAGAATGGTTTGCTTTACAGGCTCAATTATTAGCTGAAGTGGCTGCAGGAGTCAGTGTAACTACACAACCATTGGAATCCCTTCCTACTCTACCTCCATCTGTTGAAACTGGTGATAGTAGGAGCCTTATATTACCCCTTAATTTGCCACTGAATTTGGAAGAACTGCATATAGCATACTCACCCTCCCTAGATTATGGTCCTCCTCATAGTCGTGAGATTCCTAGCAATATAGATAATACTAACACAGAATATTTGACATTTCCAAATACTGCGCAGCTTGCAAAATTTGTAAACAAGCTAAACATTCGAATCAACAACTAGCTGGCAAATTTAAATCAGTTTTCACAGAAAAACCAATGGAAACATTATTGATAGATCTTTATTGTCCATTACTAAATGCTCCACTTGATTTAAATAAAATAATAGTAACTATGGATCTATTTACAAAGTATACTAAACTCTATCTGATAAGAAAAGCCTCCACAAACATTTGTATTAATAGAGTCGAGAGATTCATAGAAGAATTCAGGGAAGCAAAAACATTACTTACCGATAATGGACCGCAATTAACTTCGGCAGATTGAATCAACAGATGGGAAGAAATAGGGATCGAGTATAGATTTACCTCTCCTTATACTCCATCATCAAATCCAGTTGAAACCCAACTGCAAATGATTGGTGATTGTCTTCGAGTCATGTTCCTAACCCAACATTCACATTATTATCAGTTTATAAAAGATATAGAAAGACGTTTAAACAAAACAGATCATGCAACAACAAAATTCGCACAAATAACCCTGATGATGAAGATAGAGATCGACAAAGGATTAGAAAAGAAAGTAATATCAGATGAAAAATACGAAGAAATACTCAAACAAGCGCTTGAAAACACAAAAAAAGTGATAGAAATCCAAAAACGAAACAACGATAACAAAACAGTAATGGAATTCAAACCCAGAGATACAGTATACATAAAAAATTACACACTTTCAGACAAAGAACAAGGAAAACCTAGAAAACTCACTGTGAATTACATTGGCCCCTGTGAAGTAATCAAAAAGAAAGGATGCAACAGCTACATACTGCAAACACCCAATGGAAAAGTCTATCAACGCAGTATTCAAGATCTTAAAAAGTAAAACCAATCAACTCTATTCGAGAATTTAACACCTGCAACTAAAAAATTAGCAAATATATATAAAATCTTCATTGTTGCTAAATACTGAAATTCTGTTTACGTTTACATTAAACATATTGAAACAAACAAAAACAAAAACAGACAGTTCCACTCTCTCATAGATATTCCACCAAGATAAACAATTCACAACCAATTGGAAAGGAGATAATGGTCACATGAAGATAAAAGATTAACTCATTCGCTAAAATCTCAAAATACGCAATCCTCAAACCATACTTTGCATTAATCAACAATCTGCAAATAACTGCGAGTATTAGAATTGTGTCATAAATGTCAAGAATAAATTAAATGATATATAACATACTTAAAACTTTTAAAGCCATCTATTGGTAATAAGGACAAATTGGGAGACATAATTTTCCTTGGCATGAAAAAATAAGAAAAAGATCAGGATTAATCAAAGACCCAATGGAGAGAATTTCCCCAAAAAAACAAAGAATAAACACACTTCTCCAATTCCAGATCAAAAATGTACAGCAGATCGAAAAGGAGACGGCCCAATCACCGGTACCCATATTCGAACAGAAGATGCAAATGACACTGATAGCTAGCAGTAGCCACAATGAGTATCCTGCTGGCAGGGATCAAAAAGTAGTAAAGCTTCGCAATATTGCTGAAATTCTCACCAAACAAGCTGATTTCATCCCACCCTTCCAACAATCCGAATGACGAGTCACATTTTCACCCATACGCCCTCCAACTCCACCATCCCACAAAGAAGAGAATTAGGACAAAGAGATGGCTCAAGAAGAAAACGCTGATTGTGTTGATAAATAGCTGGTCTACCAACAACCAAGGTACGTCGAAGAATATCTTCCCCCCTCTCTCCAGAATGTGATGCAAATCAAATGGATTTATCAAGAACTGCCTGGAGCAATAACCTACTCTTTCTGATTTGACGCGACAAAGTCCTTTAACATCTTCAAGGGTGTTACAATCGACGTTAAGGCACCCATATCTTTTATCAATCGGGAACTGTTGACCCACAAAATGAGGATCCATGATGATGTCCAAGTTAAATACACACCGGATTGGTGTGATCTTAGCCTCTTTTTACTTACTATATAATCTCATGTTTTCTACTATTTTATTCATTCTAATTCATTCTAATTCTACTTCAATCAAGTTTACCTTCAATGATTTCCAGTAACGTTTGAAATACACATAACGCATCTGCGGCAATATTGGCCTTTCCTGGTAAATGACTGATGGAGTCGATCTCAAAGTTGAATATGTAAGTTCTCCAACAACTTACTCTATGATTCACAGTATCTTCCAGTCTTAATAGGTATGTTAAGGCTTCATGGTCGCATTTTATGTAAATTTTGCAATCCACCAACATATATTCATTTTACTTGATCGTATAGATAATCGCTAATAACTCTTTTTCAAAGGTGAAGTAATTTCTCTCGCTTTTCTTTAATAGATGGCTGACTACAGAAATTACTCGAGGTATGCCATTTTCAGGATCAAATTGTACTACTAGATAAGCAATTGCAACATCGTAGGCGTCTATAAAGATCGAGAATGGCAAGTCCCAGTCAGGGTGGTTTTGTAGTATACACATTGCCATTTCTATTTTAATCTTGTCAAAGCTTGCTTGCTTCTCTTCTTCCAACTTAAACGTAATATTTTGTTACAGTAATTCGTACAGTGGAGCTGCTATCTCTGCACACGTGACAATGTGAGCTAGGTAATAGTTCATTATTCCTAGGAACTATTGTAATTCTTTTTTTGAAGAAGGCCTCCAAATTTTGTATATTGATTTGGTTCTTTTTGGATCTGGCCTTACTTCTAAACAATCTATGAGGAAACAGAGGAATCTAGCATGATTGCAAAGAATGAGCATTTTTGAAGGTTTATAATTAGCCAGTATTTCATTAAACATGTTATAACTAGTTTTACGTGTCTTATGTGTTCCTTCGGATTCTTTGAGAAGATCAACAAATCGTCGACGTACACTGCTACACAATGTTCGAGACTAGCTAGGACTATCTGGAGCATCACGATAAAAGCTTGCATGGAATCTTTAAGACCAAAAGCAATACAATTCATTACATGTGGTTCACCTTCAAAAAGAAATCCAATATATTTTCATGAACTCTTTGTTAGAGGTATATGTAGGGATACATTAGCTAGATCTATTTTTGTAAATAAGTTTGCCCCCTCAAACTGCGTCTTAATCTTTTCAATCGGAGGTACGCACCCATATGTTTATTGATTTCTCTTAAATCTAGACAAACTCTAAGATCACTGTTATTTTTTATTGCCACGATGAGAGGTGATAGATATTTGCAACTTTCTTTTGATATTAAGCCATTTGTATGCCAGAAATCTATTATCTCTTTTACTCTTGGTCTTCTAACTTGCAGCAAAATTCTCTCAGGAATGCAGAATGATCTGATCCTCTGTTTTATGATCAATTTGTGTTCATGAGCGTTACAGCGTCCTATTTCATTGGCAAATGCTTTGTGTAGTTCAAGTAATGTATCAGCTAGTTCTTTTCAAAATTTGTCTCCTATTTCTACACCAGCGCACTTCTCTAATATTTCTTCTCTTAGTTTATCAGGTATGCTCATAACTGTGATCGAAAGAACGGGAGATGATGACTTTTTTGGAAGAATAAGATCTGGCGGCAATCCATGTTTCCAGCCTTTCACTACGAAGCAAGTTTTGGGATTATCTGGATCTTTGCAGTGTAATTCCCTGGAAATTCTATGTGGATTCATGTCTGATTGTTCAAGAAGTTCTCTTCTGAGTAATAGTATTGCATTTGAATCTTGACAAATGCTGAATATACCTGTATAAGTGGCTTCTCTTCCATCTTCAGTTATGAATGTGAAAGGAAAATCTATGCTGCCTGAGATTTTAATTTTTGGATGACCTGCAGCAAAGCTCAAATTTTGATATGGTAGTTTTAATCTTTTTAATTTTAGATCAGGGTTATCTTTCATTAATGTTTTTAGGAAAGATAAAGTCAGAAAGGAATATGGTGATCCCTGATCTATGTAAATATCGTATGTGTTTCTATTTTCACCTATTATTGCGGGGACAAGATAGGCATTGATGAACGAGTATTTCTCAACATAGGCATTCACTTCTGTGTTTTTGAATCCTGATTCAACATCATCTATAATACAGAGACATGCTGTGCCTAGATTCATTTCGAATTCACTCTCTACATTTTTCTCACCCCCTAAATCAAAATCCAGTACCAGATAATCGTCGGGTAAATCAGCTGTCATAAAATGTACACTAACTTTTTCTTTGCCTGAAGCTTCTATGATCGTCGTTACTAGATGGGACATTACTCGATCAATATCAATTGCCTCTTTCCTGGAATATTTGTAATTCAATGCCACTATTTTTCTGTCAAATTGAATTCCATCAGGTGGATTATCTGTCGACGCAAGTATTTTCTTTTGATGTTTTTGTATAAACATATTTTTTAAGTTTAATACAAAAATGTCTGTAAAGCTTTTGACTAGATCCCATATTCTATTATTCACAACTTTTAGTCTATTCATGTAAAGGGTGTTAGCCATTCTGGCAGGATCTGGTGGTATTGTTGCAAAGACCACTGTTAATATTTGTTGACCATTTAGCAAATATGCAGCTAGGTTTTGTAATATCTTGGCAAACGTTTGAATTTCTAAATTTTCATTTATTACTAGCGATTCACCGAAACAAATCATGATCTTATCGTTTTCAATCAAGTTTTTCTTAACTATTTCGATCAACTAGTTTAGGTTTGCGAGTTTCTCCATTGGTGCTAACTTTTCAGGTGGGAGATTATGAGCGTTCGTTTATGGAGTCTTTTTCAACCAGCTCATAATCGTTGAGTCTCCAAATACTTTATAATCTTTCCACTTGGGAATGATGTATACTTCTTAATGCGAATTGGGGTTGGAAATTTGTGGCTTTCAACGCCATTTGTTCTTCTGGCCTTTTGTATATAGGTTGATGGTCAATGTGGGCTACCATTTCCGTCACCACTCGTTTCCCAAAAGATCATTTGTTTGTCGAGCGTATTCTGATATGTCTTCTTGGCATAGTTGGCTTTCTATCGGAGGTAATGGGCAGATGTATTTGGTGTTTGAACAGGAGTTATATTTAACACTGGAGGTACTTGTTGTCGCTGTTGAGCATAATTCATTGGAAGACCTCTTCTTCTTAGCAGATCTGGAAGTGGTGTTGTGACTAGAAAGTCAAACTAGTTTTCTATTTGTTCGAGTTTTGCTAACAGCGTTTCGAAGTTCTTGAGATGTTTTTGTTTTAACTGAGCCATGTATTTTTCTTGGATCTTTCTACTCAGGGTGTGGAAAACACATTGTGTTGTATCTTCACACTCTAACAATCGGGTATATGCTTGTAGGATTTATGTTGATACATGTTTGTATTTGTTAGGATCATAATGGCCACTGTATCGCTTGGATCTCAGATTGTTTTCAAGAGTTTGTCCAATATAATTGGAGGAAGTGATTTTTGCATCTCAAATAGGACCATCCTCTGGAATAAATATCAGAATTGGGAAAAAAAGCTAAGTCAAAACATTCTCCAAAGATGCACCCTTTTTGGTTATCATCGTAGATATTAGCCGTGCATCGCTCAAAAGCTCTCATAAACCTTATTGGAGATCAATAATCGCTCTTCCCTGTGTATTTTGGAAGTTTTGTAGTGTCAAAAATCTAATCTCCAGGTTTTTCTTGTATTACCACTTGAGGTTTTTTAAAGATGGTGGGGCACTCGAAATATGTATTTTGAAGACATCGAGATTGTTTCTCTCATCCGCAAAGAATGAAGGTTTTGATTTATCGTTTAACTTCTCTAGGATTATTTGAGATTCTGACAAGGATCTCCTTCTTTGAACTGATCTTATTGAGGTTTGATCACGAGTAGTTTGGAAATCAGTCAAATAACAATTGTTTATGATTTCTTCCACACGAGAAGTTATCTCTCGGACTATCTTGTATTTATCACTTTTAAAGTTATCTAGTGCGATTATTCTATTGGTCAAATCTATCTCAACTGGTACTTTATTATTCTGTTACACAGTATAATCAGAGGGGAATGATTGAGCATTTTGAGCTATTGATGGCCTAATTGTGGAGCTTATTGGTCCTGAGTATTCATTTCTTTCTATTTGATCTCTAAATGTTCCATTGGGTTTATTCTGATCCGTTGTGTGCCATGTTTTTGTAAATCTTTTTCATCGACCTACACTACTATCGTAAGCATCAGAATTTGGATGTTCGGATTCTGAATTTCTCACTTTAATTTCTTGCATTAACTTATTCTTTTGCAGTTCTAAATTTATGATTCTCTGTTCCAGTTCAAATTGGCATTCTAGACTTACATGTGCAAATCCTTTGTAAAATATTAAGGGAATAATACCTTCGGGAACCTCATATACTAACATTTCTATTTTATTTTTCATGGGAGTATCTTTTTCTTCATCTTCTCCCGATGACTCTCCTCTTAGGTTCAAAAGAAGTTGATCTTGTTCTTTTTCTTGTTGCTTCCTTCTCGTAAGCAGTCTCTCATGTCTCTCTTTTTCTAATTGCTCCTCTAATTTGTCTGGAGTTTTGTTGTCTTTCTTTTCCTGAATTGGAGGGTCTATAAAATATGTGATATTTAACTTAATTTTTAGGAGTTTAATAATTCAGTATTTTTTATAACCTCTTACCGCTTTTTTGTAGGAATTGGTCTTTGCTCTTATCCATAATTACTCGTAGTTATGTTGGATAATTCCTAAGAATAATTTTAAATAAACTCTATTAATTTTTTGTTTTCTTTGGAATATTTGAACTTGTTAAATTATACTAACCATCATGGGTATCGGAGAAGATATATTGTTTGTTTTGGTTCTAGTTGATTCAATATTCTCTCTTTTTGAGGATAACAGTGGGAATTCTATAATCGAAAGATTTACATATATGTAGCCACTAAAATTATTAGTACATTTCGATTATTCAAAAAGATCGTTTCTTCGAATTGATTTTGAATAATTAATAAATTGTTTCCATATGCAAAATCAAACCAGGACCAAAGTTTGATTTTGGAATTAGGATTTTACTTTAATTGTTTTACTTTTTTTAAGTTTACCATAAGCGTTACATTATTGAGAGAGGATAGGTAAAAATTGATTATTTTATTATTTATTTTATTTCTCTATCATTCTCATTTGATCGTGAGTTGAGTTTAAGATCTTTAATTTGGGCTTTGTTTTTCATTATTAAATTCTCACTCACAATTTCGAAATTTTGACTAGATTATTTTTTTGTTTTTTTTTATAGTTTTATTAAAAAGGTATGGTGATCAGCCATCCTGAATTTAAAACACATACATGTTATATAGCCAAAATTAATAAATGCACAAAATTATATAATAAGAAATTACACAAAAAGATATAATATAAAGATATATAGAAAATATGTTTTTTTTTGTTTTGTTGCTCAATGGGCGGGTGAAAATAATTGCTCTGAGGTCTTATGCAGGAGCCCAAATAATAACAGATCTGCAATACAGTACATTGCCTGAGATGGTCGCCAGATTCTTTATTTTATGGTTGTGGATAAAAAGAACCAAAAACCAAAGTAAGTTTTTAGAAGATAAAAGGAATTAGGATTAGCTAGATTCTTCCATGTTTAGTGAATTTAGATCTAACTAGGAATAGAGCGCCAATCAATCAAATGGTTTGTAATATGTTCATAAAAAAAAATGTATTTTCTACTAATCTACTACTCAAACTGTTCAAAAGCTGGGTCTGGAAAATTTTGTATTTTTAAATTAATAAAAATTTTAATATTCTAAAAAGTTTTTAGATTAATCACTATTGAATTTTGATGGTTAAAGTGTCTATTGTAGTTTCATTTGTGGTTTTGTCTTTACTACTATTGGTTTCAAAAAAGTTTTTCATATTCTACTTCAATATTATTTTATTATCATTTTCTAATTTCAATTAAAAATGTTTTATTTGCCGTGTGGATAAAGCTATTGATTGCGGCTATGTCACCGAACATAAAGACAAGGCTCTATGTCCTGTCACAGTTGCCAAATTAAGTATGTGACATCCCACAATGATTGTCATATGATTGTTTGAAAATTAATTTGAAAATAAAAATAATCAGAGTTGAAATTTGAAAAAACAGCCCAAGATCGCAGATCATAAAAAACATTAATGTCCTAGATCATAAGGGAAAAAGACGTGAAACGAGTTAGCCTACATACCACATTAAACACTTGTCTCATGGTATCTCACACAATTCGCCATAATTTGTTGATAAAAGCCCTAATGTGAGAGAAACGATCTTTTTTACATTTAAAATATTAAATAAACTTGATCATCATAGTTACCGATGTTGTAACCAAGTATTTTAAGGTTTTTATCCCTGATGTTTCAAGTCTGTTAGCAAGCTGATCTTGATATCTATGATGAATTGATGTTAATTAAAGAGAATATTTTTCACCGTTTTAATATCTTGGTTTGATGTCGCGATCATTAAATCGGATGTTGATTTTTCTATTTCTGCTCAAAATGTAAACGAGTTATTAGAAACATATCAAAAGTATTCTCCAAAACAGAAATATGTCACAAAAGATCATAAAGAATTTGAGTTAGAATTTAATGGTTTCAAATTCCAGGATCACATATCTCCAATGCTTGCTACAACCCAATATGCAGACAATCTCATTGTTAAAGGGGCATATAAGGAGAAGTTAAATACTTCACAAAAGCATGTTATATCTCCTCATCCGAGACCATCATGTGAATATGATGCGCAAATGTGGAATGTTGCTGAGCAATATATAGAATCATTATTAGCAGCTATGGAACAAGTAGATCCAATTCCAGAAACTCCGCAAACATCATTTAACTATCAACTTCAAAAATGTGTAATAACTTCCAATCCACATTTCACAATTGAACAATATGCGGAAGTGGCATTTTTACCTCAATCACGTAATAATGAAACTGAGCTCACATTATTAAGTGAAATAAATTGTTGTTCATAACTGGCAATTTGTGCTATATTTTCATAGTCGTATAAAATTTTTGCAAATCCGGGGTACGCATGATTTTTTTTATCTATAGATAACCGTCAAATATGTATAAACTATTTTTTTATGTTGAACACAATTTCCTTTCCACTTAAACTGATTGTGCATAATAATACTTTGGAAACATATATCACTCAATGAGGTGAACCAATTGCTCACATGTCCATCAAAAAGTTGTTAGATGCATTTCCAGCGAAACATCCAGTAGATGAGAAAGACTTCGAAACTTGTAAAGCTAAACAGTTACATTTAAATATTTTAAGTGTTTCATTGATTAATATGTATTGTTCATCGTTGAATATTTTATAATATCGGTAATGAAAACTGTTTTATGTATTTGATTTTGTGAATAGGTACTGCATTACATCTTCTTTTCAGTTTGTATGAAAATTTTATCCTATGTATGAAACAGCAATTACACTCATAAATTTTTTGCTAAAAAACCAGTAATATAAACAGTAGAAATTTGATGAAAAAAAAACTTGTTAAGAAACTGTGGAATACCTTGTCGTGAGAGATATTCACACTAGAAGGTCTTCAACAGTATTTGCGTGTTCTGCCACTTCATACGGTTAAGTATGGGAGAGCCAAATCCTCGGCAAACACTGGCGATTTTTGAGCCGGTTCTGAGAGTTTATATACCGGATTTGTTACAAGCACACAGGCACACATGCATAAGTATGTATACGTAATTTATTCATGCGTTACGTTGTTTCTTGTCTCCATTGAGATGATAAGAAACGACGCAATGCGTTTGGTACTGAGTCGTGACATTACCGAGATCTTTATCAGGTAATTGATCTCGACTCATACGATGTATCTTACCTGTACGTACGTACAGGTACGAACATACAAACGCACCAGTGTAAGTTAGTTTAACGTCATAGAGACGATTATTGCCAGCCTTTGGGCGGCGACTGTCGTTGAGGGGTGTGAGCCCCTATAACCTCATACAAGTAATGTCCCCACAGAAACCAATTCAAAATTTAAAACAACTTCAAAGTTGTATATAATGTGTAAGTAAGGGAGTAGAAAAAACTTGTATACAAATTATCAATACATGAGAGAATAAATAATTAAACACTATTTAAATGTGTATGGAACAGAGGAATGTGTAAAAAAAACTGCATCACACAATACAATATAAATAATTTATCAGTTCAACTGAACCACTATTTACATGATATATAAAAAAGTTGTTTCTTTTAAACATCATCACACTATATTTCATCATACTCCTCGAAAGAAAATACAAAAAGAAGAAGTTAAAAGAACTTTCCAGTTATAACCACATCTCTATTCATATATATTATAATCTTCCTCATAGCTCAGTCGTCTATGTCACAGTTTTCATCACCGGGATGTCGCCAGTTCAAATCCCAGCATTGGCAGAAAATTTAAATTAAATTAAATTAATCGGATATCGAAATAGGAGGCGATAAAAGGTTAAAAAATATAAACATAGCATAGTGATGGGTGAGGGAATATATTATTCGGGATTTGTAAAAATTTCAAATTTCAACTCTGACGTCACACATCCTAATATCATATGTAAGTAGAAGGGGAGGGGGAAGGAAGACGAGTTATTTAAAATATAGACAGAGACAAAACATAAGTGAATGACAGGATAATAATAGTTGTTGTTCTTGTGTGTAAGTTGTTGATGTTGTATAGTAGCAAAATGTCTCTATCATATGTGAACCTGATATATGATAAAGAACATTTTTCTAAGCCCTCAACCTCTCAACAGGCAGTGCTTAATGCTGACAAGGCATTATCTATCGAGCAAACCTTTCTGTTGACAACCTCTGCCAATAAGCCCCAACATCTCCGCTATTGCAAATCTCGCAGCACCCCAGTTAACACCACCTGCTTCTAATTCTATGGAATTAGCCACATCATTTAGCTGCTTCAGCAGCTCTTGGATGGTAAACAGGTGAGTTCTGTCAACCCCTCCAAAAATCCTGTAACACTCCCCAAACGTGGACATTTGCGCACCAGTGAAGTTAGGTCCAGAGACAGGTCATGCTCTTGAGACTCCAGTTCCAGTTATTCAAAACTATGACCAACACTGCATGTCATCAATGGTAAGAGACCAGTTAACACCCACTCTCTATCCTGGTCTTGTGAAGTCCACTGTTGGTACCACCAACAATCTGAACTGTTCCAACCCTCCATGTTCTTGGTGGGATAAACCCCAAAATCATGATTGTCACAATTCCAAATGCTCTACCCGCTTGGGAAATGAGTAAACTCTCATTGGTTTTCACTTCATTCTATCTATTCATAGAAGATCTGCCTAGTGAATTACTTGCGGTTTTTGTAGCGGTGAAGCACTTCCGCAATCTGGTCAAAGGGAGTGTTTTCTCCATCTATACCAATCACAAGCCCCTTACAACTGCCCTGTTTCAGGCATGTGAGACAGCTTCACCATGCCAGAAAAATCAGCTTGAGTATATCTCACAGTTTACAACGGATATTCTCTACATCAAAGGAGAGGACAACATAGCCACAGATTATTTGTCACAAATCTCAATCTCTGCCATTACCACTCCCTGTGTTGTGCCCAACAATGAAATGACCCTTTGCAAATAACACAACCCTGAACTCGCCAAATATCTAGGAGACCCCAACTCTATCCATGGGGAAAAAACGACCCTTCGTACTTGACAAATATCAAAGAGTAATCTTCAATTTGATTCATGGTCTCTCCCACCCAAGCAGTCAGACTAAATCAAGTCTGATCGCCACTTGATTCATTTGGACTGGCCTATGAGCTGACTGCCTATGCTGGTTGAGAGAGTGCACCACATGCCAACAAGCAAAATCAGTCGACACACCAAAGCCCCTCACCAAGCTTTTCACCCCACTGATTGCTTAAAGCATGTGCACATCGATATCGTGGGTCTGTTGCTAATGGTTAGTGGTCCTCACAATTCCTGACAATGATCAACCATGCAACACGATGGCCTTACACCATCATGACAACAGATATGTACATGAAGAGATTGAACCGACCTATGCTGCCATTGATAATACTTTAATTATCAACCTCACAGCAACACCTTTGCCGTTGAATGTACCAAACCTCAGTCATATAAGAGTCCCCTTGCAGTTGGTCAAAAACTGGCAAAACATCCCCAAGTTGACCGTAAGGGAGGAGGCTGTGCTCTCTGTGAAACACGGGCTTGTGGCCTCTCTTACCAACATCTGAAAATAGGCAAATATGTGGTAAGTTCCACACCTGTTCCACAATTGGCTCCCACACAGGAGCCAACCCCAATTGCAATACAGACCCCTGTATTGCAACCAGTGGTACCTCCTGTTGTTGCACAGAATCCAAATCTGCAGCTGTGAGAACAGTTTACTGCAGTTGTCCTGGCAGCATAATTCCCTGTCACATGTCCTAGCAACAACACCAGCGCCCCTCCCAAAAGTTGTAGCACCACTGCCCAGAATTCCCCTTCCCCCACACCTACAACTTGGGGCGCTGGTTTACCATCAGGCCATGCTTATACAGCCCCTCATGGGCCTGAGCCTAGCATACACACCACCCCTTATGAGCATCCCCACTTCAAGACCCTATATCCCACAACTACTCATAGGAAGACAAACCCAAACTTGAGTGCATCCCACACCCCAGCCTTGATTTCTCTGATCTTGCCCATCCTGTCCCACCCTACCTATCAGATTTGTCATCCCTAACCAAAGAGACCTGGCGATTGTACCATGTGAACGATATCTGTGAGCAAAGTAGTGAATGCCACGCCATACTTGACTGCAACATAGGTCATTGTAAATTTCTTCTGAAATATACTACGAAGAGAGTGGTGTGGCAATGGTAGATCATAGATGAACGAGTGTATTACACACTTGTCAATCACCTAGCTAGCCAGTGGAGTAAACTCCACAAACTACCTTTTTGCATTCATGACTATGTATTTTGTCTACGTAGCTAAACTTGAATACTGAGCTAGGCTAACACACTTCATAGAGAAGAACATGCTCCACCTACTCTGGTGTTTGTGTGGTGTTGTGTATACAACTACACATACACCCACAAAATATTTAACTCATTTTTTTTTCAACATTCAATAGGCAATTGAATTAATCACTGATATTACCTGGCATAAATTTTTTAAGTTTGTAGAATAATTGAAATCCATTGTGTTGAAATAAAATTTAATAAAGGAATGAAAATATTTATTACTAATTTTCGATAGCATCTGTAATATGTAATTTTGTTAAATTGATTTTTTTTTCATCACAATAATTAACTGTGAGAGAATGAAAATTATGTCATAAATTATAAATTTAATAATATTTTTCAATCATAATGGTAATAAATATATCGAAACTGTAAATGGAAAATATTATTACAATGTTGATTTATGGCTTGGACTCATTCTGCAGTTACATCCACGTTGTGAGTCCTGGGAATTAGAATAAAGTGCTTTAATTGCAAAAAACTTCTTAAAACTTTCATTTTATACTTTATGAAAAACGATTCAAATAATTAAATTTTTGAAAGAAAATGAAAGAGACTGCATTTAGGAACATAAAATATAATAGAACTAAAATTTTGAAAACAAGTTTTCTAGGTTTTGTTATAGTAAGTTTTTATAAAATGGATTTACAATAAACGCAGTCGCTAACACAAATAGCTTTTTATATTAATATGAAGATCAATACTGGATTGAAATGAGTAGGCTAGTGGAGAGTTTTCGACACATTATATAAGTAATTTAAACATTCTTAACAATTGGTACCCAAATGTTTTAAATAGATGAAATTTTAGAATCTCAAAAAAATTTTGTGGGGAGAATATTCCTTTGAGGTGTGGGGGCTCCTATCCCTTGACAACAGTTGCCGCTGAAAGACTTGCTTATATTTGTTTCTATGATATTAAGCAAACACATACATGTACATCTGTATGTTCATACTTGTATGTATGTACAAGTAAGATACATTATACGGACCATGATAAATTACTTGATAAAGATCTCGGTGATGTCATGACCTGGTACTAAAAGCGCTGCTTTGTTTCTTATCACCTTACAGAAATAGAAAACAACGCAATTTTTTGACATAATACGATATATATATATGTACATATGTGTGTCTGTGTGTGTGTGCTAAATTCACTTTATAAACAAACAAAACTTACTACAAGATCACCATTCTTCACCTTGGATTTGGCTCTCCCATACATTCGTGTATGATGTGGCAGAACACATAAAGCTGTTGATCACCTTCTATATGTGAATACTTCTCACCACAAAAAATTCCATAAATCTCTTTTCCATAAATTTTTTCTTTTCCAGTTTTCTCGGTAACTACTTTATGAACTAATAAGCATTAAACTTCAAACTTTTATCAAACCTATGCCTAAACAAAAACTATCTTTCATGATCATCTCACAACAATCAGTGTGATCCCATTTATCATATTTTCAAAATCACTGAAAAACCACTTTTCTAGTTCGAAATAATTGAACTAAATTATAATTAATAAAATTCTATCAGGCTTGGTATAAGGACTACTTTTCACAAAAATATCACATGGATGACCTATCCCTTTTGTCCCTTTTATAACTCCTCGAAAAATCATTTTTCCATCATATTTTTTATTTTTCAGTTTTCTCGGAACTATAGAACTAATAGGAAATAAATTTCTATTGAATCGGTGTCTGTATGAGCACTATCTTTCGTGAATATTTCTGATGGATCTCTATCTTTGTTATCACTAGGTCACTAAGAACCCCCAAACTTCACATAATTTTATCAAAAGATTCATTGTGTCATGAGACAAAAAATAAATATAATCTCACCTTTGAGGATTGGTATTAGATCAATTTTGATATGCAGATTTCTTTGGAAGAGCTACATAAAAAAATTCTTATAATAATTCTTACAATTAATCGTAGGTTAATTTTACCAACAGCTTAGGATATGAGGTGTGATGACACCACTACTCCCTTCCTGTGACTCTTGTTTATCTCTTATCAAATTGGTATGCCACAAGTGCCTACCTTTCAAATTTTTTTTACGCAGCAGGCTCTAATGTGAACCTAAGTCCATTGATTCTGAATAAAAGGGAGCAGAAACAATAAGTCTTGCACCATGTTACTGTTAAATATAAAACATTCTCATATATCAGGAACTTGGCAGTGTTTACTTTTACGGGACATTGGGGACAATATGTACATTAAATAGTAGAGTAGATGAGATGAAGAAATAAGTTATGTAATTAATTAAAACACACTGGTACTGCACCAAATAGTTGTTTATTATATAGAGATAAAGAAAGGATCTGTTAACTCTATGAACACTAGAAAGAGAAGTGAAGAAAGAAAATGTATCGAGAGAATAACTAACTGAAGTAGTATATCAATGTAGCCAAAGAATCAGTGCTCAAGCAATCAGTGTAACTCCAACAACTATAATAAAATTAACATTTTAAAATGTTCTCAACTTGGCAAAGTCAACTTCAGCTAGCATACCTGTATCTCCTTCAATGTATAATCAGATTTGCTTAGTTCTTTTTTAAGTAAAATAATGTGGATTTAAATTATGTAAGAATATATTTTGTTAATTTATTACCGCCCCTTACGAAGCAGTACCACTTTAAAGACTAGTCAAAAATGTAAATGAGAGCAACCCAGCCAGGAAAATGTGATGGAACACAGCTACGAATACTACCAAATCTTGCTCCCTATTGCAACCTATGATTTGATACTTTTTTCCAACTCTTGATGAGGCACACTATTAGCACACTGCTATATATCGCTACCTCATTAAACTAAACACATTACTGGCACATTGCTACATGCAATGTGCAGGAATACTAGGTAGTGAGATAAAATTTTTGCTACCTAGATTGCTGCTTTATTTATACCCTATTACTATCAGTACATGCTACTTAAACATTTGGTCCTACTAATTTGAATGTCACTCTCCAATTTTTTTTAAATTTGTTAGATTCATTTTACTGAATGTTGACAACTCATATACCAAATTTGGAATATTAGAAACAATTGAGACCCTAGTAACTCTGTATTGAAATTTTGTTTAAAAAAAAAAATTTGACAAACACATCATCATTTTTTATACGTTCGACGTCATTCTTTCCTTTTGTTCATTTACTGTTTCTTCCCTACCTCTACCCCACCAGTAGAGTAAGGCATGACGAATTCTTCACGCAGAAACACTTTGTATTATTAAAGACACGTTCATCTAGCATTTCTGTCTTTCTTCGCCTTTTCTTACCTACTTCAGAGAAATTTCACTTGCCTTCTTTCCTTTTGTTCATATACACTGTTTCTCTCCGTCTTTACATATGGTAGTCTGCGTGACAAATCTACAATGCATCAACAATTTTATTCTACACAGTAAGGATAGTAGTAAATACACATTAGCCCATACTTTTTTTGCCTTTTTTTTCTTACCAACTTTTTTGATTTCCTTGTTGTTGCTGGGTTTTGATCACTCGACTGATGGGTTATTGGTCTCCACTTTAACTAACAGAGCTATGGCTGACGTATTAGTTGTAGAAGATATTTCATTTCATTAATTTATATTACATAGTATTGTCTACTTTAGCAATACTTTAATTTGTAGTAATTTTAATGAATTGATTGACAGGGAATTAAAAATATTGCCTGTAAATAAGAAATGAAAAAACTAAATTTTCAAGTCATCCTTTCATGTGAGCTCATGATAAAAGAATACAAATTGAACTAAAACTGGTATTCACTATTTACATCAGTATTATATGTTAAACTAGGTATCAGGTCAGAATATTCCAAATTGTTTGACTGATTCACTCTCTTTTTGAAGAAAAATTTTAAGTGCAATATCAAATTTTTTACTAAAGCTGCTCTCATATAAATACTATCTCCCACCGACAGTGGTTTAGCCCTAGCACAATTTTTCTTTGGGGGGAATGCAATAAAAAATTTTTAAGCAACAGCCAAATTAATAATCATTTTCTTAAGGCATGTGAGGTAATCAATAAATTTTTGGATCTTTTGACCACAAAACTCCCCCATTTATACGCCACTGCCCACTAAAATTTCAAAACTCCGCATTCCTCTCGTAGTTTTCTTCTAATTCATGAAAAACTATGTTAGCCAAGTTTTACTGGCATAGTTTTACCGCTTCTTTACATTTTATGTGGAAACTATCTGAGCAATAGTGACCCAATTATTCATCTGACCTGTTACTATCGAGAATTGGTGTAGGCTAATTAATCTATTATATGAGATAATAATTATTTTCAATATAAGTATTGTTCGAAAGAATATTATTTTTCAATCAAAATTTTTTCTGACACAAACCAATTAGATTCAACAAAATGTAAAAATTTTCAGTGGATGATTCTTCAAGTATCTACGTGAATATTGTGCAAGTTACAAACTTTTCAAATTTTCACTGATAAATTCCTGGCTGTGGAAGCCTTTTTTGGGACAATTTTTTCAACAAGTGCGATTCAAAGGTAAAACACCCTTGGGATAAGTTGGGTCGTTGGGAAAAATAAATGGTTATGGTATTTAGTCCAGGCTTCAATCTATATATTCATGTGTGATTGGTCACTGTAGCACCTATAGTTATCAAAAACAATGTGTCACAGACATAGGTACCATTTCTCACAAACTTATTTATTTTAACCTAATTTTCATCAAATGTGAGCCTCTGACAAGTAGGGGTGACATCAAGGCCTTAAATTAATGATTATGTCACAGTCAAGTTATCTACCCATATTATATGAATGTCCGTTGCAGCACTTATAGTGTGTCATAAACTACATATAATAGACATGTCAAACAACTCAAATAAATAAGAAGATGTTATATCAAAAAATCTACCCCCCAAAAAGCTTTATATTTACGCCATCGGTTATTGAAATTAAATTTAGATGGCTCAAATTTTGCTATATCAAACATAGATATTATTAATCAAATAACTAGAAACTGTGTAGGTACAATGTACACTACTACCCCCTGTTGCTACATCATTGATGTCATCAGTTCTAAGTAGAAATGATAACTAAGTAAATTTCAAATTTATGCTTACCTAAAGCATAAAAAAGCCAAGACAATCAAAAAACTAGAAAAAACATGTAGGGGTATAACACTACCCTCTATGTTCAATAAGGAACAGGATAACACTTAATAGGTTAATACACTAAATAAAAAAAATACAAAGATAAAAGAGAATCTAATATAAAATGCACCAATGTGATTTTACCCATATAATTTGCTACATTCACCTGTAATCCTTAAAGGATGTAATTATGCAAAATCTAGTAAAGTAAACCTTTATTTTCAATCATTTTTATTCATAACCTCCTTTTTTTAAAGTTGGTCAAAAATTGTGAACCAAAAATTCACCTTACATTTAAATTTATAGAAATAACAAAATCAATTTTTTTTTTGTCAAAATTTTGTGCTCTGCCATTTATTCTGCCCCTGGAGAATTATTCTCACCTCCTTCATTTAGAGGGTTCTGAAACAAACTGCTGTAGCATTGCCTGTCAACTGCTCAATTTTGGTAGACCTTATGTTCTGTGTAGGGAATACAAAGAAAAATATCATAAACAATAATTTAAATGTTTTATTTAACTACTCTTTTGATTCGTAGCCTGTAGTTTAAAATTAATGTATTTTAGTGTAAAAAAGAAAATGTATATACTTACATATATGGATAGGAAAGATAATATCATCTTTTCACACATGAGGACAAGTGCCTTTAAAAACCTTCTGGTACAACATTGTTACATTCTTCAGTATGTACCTATTAAGAAATTACAGTTACTTTCTTAGGTCCATTAATAAAATCTTCACAATATGTGAAAAGTATATTATAAAAGGTATACAACTGCGTATCATCGCTTATTGGGTTCAGATTTGACCTACTAACTTAAAATAAGGTATAGGTACCACACTTAATTCAGTGACATGCAGAATACACATTCTGGAAAATGAAAATTACCTAAAATTATTTTATATGTGAAAATTTATAGCTACTTCCCCCAAGGTAAATCCTGCATACAGCCCTGCTACACTCTATTTTAAATTTAAAATCCAGCATAAAAGTATTAACGAAATTTTCAGTACCCCCTTTCGAATGAATTTATTATATTCATGGGGCTACTTGAGTTCTGTAGACATTCTTGATTAGGCTACTATACAAATGGGTTTCTAAAAAGCTGTTTTTATAACCAGTTTGATTTTAATGGTGTTATATGTGAAAAAGTAGTGGAGGGGCACATTTTCCATATTTGGCAAAGAAGTAGCGAGTAGGGAATAACATTTTTATTAATTTCAAATTCTGTAATAATTTCATAAGTGTAACGTATATTTTCGTCTATTTTAAGAAATGACGAACATATTCGTTCACTCATTTTCGAATACCAAAAATGTAGATATTTGTCAACAATTACCTTCCTATAACTCTTCATAAACAACCACAAAACTATTCGTATTTAATTTTACATATACAGATATACATTCTGTATATTTATGACCTAGTTGTACCTGTCCCTCGAGTACTCGACGAGTCAGCACAACCCTATAATAACAACACCCTACCTCACTTTACCTATCCGACACGTACGTTTTCATACCCTGAACGAGTATATAATCCCTCGATTCAGTTGTATAATTGTTCAGTTTAGTTCAGTTCTCAAACAGCTACTTCTAAGTACCTGGAACCTCTCTCGTAGAAGTCTCTGGTGAACAGATAGTCTTGCTTGTTGAATTGTGATTGAATATGTATTAATATTAACGTAGAAATATGTACTGTATGTACAAAGTATTAAAATATTAAATGTGTTAACTCACTGATGTTTTTAAATATTATTGAGTCTCAAACAAATATTAAGGTCCACTATAGTTTGTGGATGTCTAAACTGAATCTATTTTAGAAATATTACTACTTTGAAGTACGTGGTATTTCGTGTATGGTGTACTCCCAAACGAGGTCGTAACAAGGTACTACGCAACCTCTTTTGGCCGTTACATTATTGGCGCCCAACTGGTCTGCTATTGCGAATCGAACTCTCGCTCTATTACCTGCTCAACGGAATTGCTGAATTCAAGCTGCTGTTTCAATTCCTCTGGCTTGAAGTACTTTGCTCTAACCTTGAAAACTCTAGTTAAGTACTCAAAGAGAAACGCGTAAGGCGCGCTCTTGAGGAAAGGAAGTAGAGGTTAGCTGCAAGTGGAAAAGAACTAGTTGTGAAAAGAAACCCGAACTTCAAAAACAAAAAAAGAACATTTATTATACAGAAAGAAAAGAAATACAAAAGGAAATATATACAACGGTTCGGCGAAGTGCGGCGACGGATTCTTCAAGCTCCTGTGCAAACAAAAGAAGAAAACAAAGTAACAATTAATATTAATTATAATTCGCGTCCCTCCCTTAAATATAAGAAGTGTTAAATAATTATAAGTCGCGAAAAAATTTATTTTTATGAGTAAAAATTGGGAAAATTTATCCGAACCCAATACTACTAAAACTAATTTAAATTGGCTAATCGATGCTAAAAATTTTGAATTAATTAACGTATGTCAAAATTTGAATATCGAAGTCGATAAAAAATATTTTTCTCGAATAAAAACCCAAGAGGATATCCTAGAATAAATTAAATCCAGTAAGGAAATACAAAAATTACTAACCCCTGAAAATATAAAAATAATTTTACAAACAACACGAAAAACTCGTGAACAAATTCCCGAATTAGAAAATCCCATAATAAGAAAATATTTTAATCCTCCCTCTACTTCAACCCCATTCTTGGAAAATTTGGATAATCCCACACCATTTCCAAGAGTTAAAACTGCTATTAATCTAGTAGATATTACTGAGTGCTTAGAAAAATCTGACGAAGATTTTCTCAGCCCAGAAATTGAAACTAGACTTTTAGAAAATTTAATTCCCCCTTTAGAAAATAAAATGTCAGGAAAGGCTGCAGTGAATATCAGACCTTCCTTATATGGACACACCCCAACGGAAGACATCGTATCATTTTTAAACAGATTTGAAAATGAGGCGGAATCTTTCAATTGGGATGCAAATATGAAATTTAAAAAAATTAAAATCGCATTTTCAGGTCTCGCCAAGCAAATATTTGAGGACAGAATTCAAACTAATCCCGAATGTAATAATTGGCAAAACACTAAACAAAAAATCTTGGAAGTCTTTATGAGGACTAAACCCCAATTACGCGAAATATTATACGAAAGAAATTACAATGGTGAAGCTGATTTCTCTGCGTATATTATGTTCGTGAAAAGAATTTTAAAACAAATTGAACCTGATATTACAGAAGAAAAAATTATCGAAAAAATTATGCCAAATCTCCCCGAAAAAGAAAGAGTATTTTTAATAAAAAAAGAACCTAAAACAATTCAGGAACTTGATAAAGCTTTCTCTAAATATCTCGAATTTAAAGATAAAGCATTCGGACATATAGATCCCCTTTTACGTAAAAAAATTGACCAATTAGAAAAAACGATAGAAGAATTGAAATCCGGGAAAACAGAAAAGAAAACCGAAAAGAACGTAAATACAATATCATCCGACCCGACCTGGAAAGCTGAAATGGAGAAAATGAGCGCTGCAATAGCGAACATTTCAAAATTTCAGGAATCCAGGAAAAATAATAAAAATCCCCAAAACAAAAATAATAATAATGAACAAAACAATAATAACCAAAATAATAACAATAATAATAATAATAATATGAATAATAATAATAATCAAAATCAAAACCAAAATCAAAACCAGAATCAAAATAGGAATAATAATAATAATTATAATAATAATAATAATGGTAATGGTAATTGGAACCAGAATCAAAACTGGAACCAAAATAACCAAAACAGAAATTGGAATAATAACCAAAATTTTAACCCTAATTATAAAGGAAGAAATTTTAATCCAAATTTTCGGAGAAATAATTTTCCGAGAAATAATAATGGATATTATCCCAATAGGACCCCAAATTGGAACCAAATGGCTCTCCCAAATTGGAACAATGCTCCAGCATGGTCCGGAATGTCATTTAATACTCCCCAAAATCTCCCCTATGTGGCTGCTAATACTCAAATGATTGCCCCTCTGGCACCATTAATGGCAGCTCCACAACAAAATTATCTCCCAACATCAAACCCCCAGGCCTGCCAGAATAATGGCTCAAAAAACTAAGTGTCCCCCTTACAGGTGATCTGTCAGCTGTAAGGGATGTCGCAAACAAAGAGTCGAAACTAGTTAACAATGTGAGTAAGGAGAAGTTTCAAAGCAAAGGGTACTGCAGAACCCAATGTAAATTTCACCTTCCATTTGCCATTTATGGTAAACAAATACTTAGCTTAGTCGATCCAGGTTCAGAACAGACACTTATCGATGAAAAAGTTTTAAAGAAAGTCAATTTTACGGAACCAATTCTACCAACAAAAGTAAGATTTCGTGGTGCGGATAGTCAACCTCTTGAGGTCATAGGAGTAACCAATGTGATTTTTTCCATTGATCATTGTATTTACCCACATCCCACTTACGTTGTTCGAAATTTAGTAGAACCGGTCATACTGGGTTACGACTTCTTATCAACCCATAAAGCCAAAATGGACTTTTCGAAAAACAAATTCACTCTACCGTGTGGTGATGAAGAGCGATGTTTTGACATGCCTGAATGTCACAATTTCCCTATTGAAAAGGAAAATAAGTTAGGTTATATTAAGCCCTTTAAATATTAAGCTCCCCAATCTTTTAAAATAGAGGCAAATTCGGTGCTAATTTTGGCAACGTTGCCTGAAAACCTGGAGTTTCTGTGTGAAACATCCATGGAAGAAAAAAATAATTTCTTTGTAATCGTATCAGAAGACTCGATAGCGGCTGTTAATCATAATAACAGACCCCACGTGATCTATAAAGGCGAATACTTAGGAAAATTTGAATTAAGTAGTGCAGTAGAAATTGATTCCTGCCAAATAGAAAAAATAAAAGAAAATACTATTTTTAAGGATAATCGAGGAAATCCCATCCCAATTAATCCAAAATTGTCGCTTGAACAAAAAATAAAAATGTACGAAATAATTAATGAATATAATAATATTTTTACGGGAAAAACAGATGAAGTTTCCATTTGTAAAGTTCCCGAACAAGTTGTCCGAGTAGACGACGAAACCCCACTGCGGTGTAGAAATTTTAAATTCTCACACGCAGAACATGAGGCCCTACACAAACTAGTCGATGATTTAGTAAAAGTAGGTGTCCTAAAAAAACAAAAATCGAAATTTGAATCGCCAATATTTGTAAAAAAGAAACCAGACGGAGTCTATCGAGTATTAGTAGACTACCGAAGAATGAACCCAAGTATAATTATGGATAATAATCGTGTGCCAACAATTGATATTATTTGGCCTTATTTAAGAAATAAAAAATGGTTTACGACAATTGATTTAAACAGTGGATATTTACAGATTCCTCTCACGGAAGAATCTAAACAATACACTGGAATAAATGTGGATGGAATTGGATATGTATTCAATTCTACTCCAAAAGTTTAAGTATATCCCCGTCCATCTTCCAAACTATCATGGATGACATATTCCATGATATATTCTGGAAAAAAATGGTATGTTATTTGGACGACATTTGTATTTTCGGAGAAACTTTCGAAGAGTGTCTTGAAAATACAAGGGAAGTATTAAAAAGATTAAATAAAGTAAATCTAAAAATAAAAACAAAAAAATGCCAATTTGCAATGAACGAAATCGAAATATTAGGACATACGGTCCGATATAACGAATTACGTCCATTAAATAAAAATATAGAGGCAATAAAAAATTTAAATAACCCTAATACGTTAAAACAATTACGATCATTTTTAGGATCAATAAACTATCATAGGAAACTAATTCCTAATTTAGCTAAAATTACTGCTCCTCTTACTGATTTACTAAGAGGTACAGATAGCAAATCAAATGCAAAAATAAAATTAAAACAAGAACATCTTGAAATATTTGAAAAATTAAAAGAAATTATGATTTCCAAACCTGTATTAGCAATATATGATCCAAAATTGGAAACCTGTGTAGAAGTTGATGCTTCGAAAATCGCATTAGGTGCAGTGCTGCTGCAAACTAATCCCGTTACGAAGCATAAACATCCAGTTGGATATTTCTCTGAGAGAGTCCAACCTGCCCAGTCAAAATTGTGTTCATTTGACTTGGAAATGTTAGCTATTACGAATGCATTAGCTCATTTTTGTGGATACTTACTAGCATTACACTTTGTAGTATACACGGACCACAAACCTCTGATTTATCATCAGAAATTTAATACTCCAAGCCCAAGATTAATCCGATTAATATCTAAATTAAATGAATATAGTTTCCAAATTAAACATATCGCCGGAAAAAATAATTGTATGGCTGATATGTTATCTCGTCCGCATGATGAACCGGACGAAATCACATTTGAAAAAGGTGAATTTTTAGTAAATAAAAAATATGCTCTTCAAGACGAAGAGAAAAATGTGAATACTGTGTGTAGAATTCACAATGACAATTCTGTCCCATTAAACCCTGTATTCTTTCAAAATCAAAATATGTGGTACTACCCAAGTACGACGTCCCAAACATATTATTTTCCCCCTTCCCTTGCATCAACCTTCCCATAATATCCCGTGGTACAAACCACAATCCCACAGAATGAGTTAAATCATTCTGAAAATTGTCCCAACAAAACTACTAACGTAGTTACAAGATCTGCTCTTAAAGAGGCAAACCTCGATAATCAGATCATCCCAACCCCTCCTGTGACCCCAGTTGTCACACAAATGTCAATTCCCGACATCACATTACCTCCCCAACCAGAAGGTCAAACTTCTGAATTCCCCCAAAAAATTGAATTGCCTGAAAATTTAAAGACAATGCAGGAAAATGCCCCGCATTGGAAAAATGTAATTTCATTATTAAATTATAACGAAATAAAAAAAGATAAAAATAAAATACGAAAATTGAATCGTACTATACAACTATATTTCCTTGACGAAAACAACGTATTAAAGAAATTACCTAACCCAACCTCATCGCATGATGAAGCGGTTACAGTAATTCCCGAAAAATTAATTCCGGTAGTTCTAAAAAAACTACATGACGATCCGTTGTATGGAGGTCATTTCGGAATAAAGAAAACAAAAAATAAAATAAAAAATCAGTTTTTCTTTAAAAACATGGTACAAAAAATTACGGAATACATATTATCGTGTCATGAATGTCAAATGGCACAAAATTCCCCGAAAGAGGCTGGCTACCTCAAACATATTGAAATCGAAAACCCTAAACCGTTTTCACATCTAGAGATCGATTTCATCGGAAAATTTAATACAGAGTACGAACACTCGTACGTGCTTGTCGGTGTAGACAAAAGCACAAATTTCTGCACCATACGTCCAACAAAAAACCCAAATGCTCAATGCGTAATTGAGTATTTGAAATTTATTTGTTACACGTATGGCACCCCAGGAAAAATTTCCTGCGATAACGGAGGTCATTTTGCAAATGAAACCGTCCGTAAATTCTGCGAAGAGAATAATATCAAAATTATTTACTCCTCGTTTTATTCCCCCCAATCGCAAGGACTCGTTGAAAAAATCAACGGAGTAATAAAAAAATCATTATCAAAATACGACCATTCAAACGAAAAAGAATGGATCGAAACAATTAATAAAATTATTTTCGCATACAATATAAGCCCAATCGAACACTTAAATAATAAATCTCCATTCTACCTACTTCATGGATTCAACCAAGAAGTACATATACCAGAAATACCAGAAAATAATAATAATAAAACAACTCGTGAAGAAGAATTTGAAAATCTCCTTTAGACGAGAGAAAAAACGCCGAGCTTAGCAAAGAAAGCATCGGAAAAAAACGCGAAACATTATAACGCACACCACAAGATCAATGACTTCAAACCTAATGACCTTGTTTTGCTGCGTCAATCAAAAAACGTCGCGAAAAATAAAATGAAATATACCGGACCATATAAAATTGTTAGAAAGGTCACGGATTTAAATTACGCAACTCGTATTAAAACAGACGATAAAACTGCGTACGACGAAACAGTTCACGTACGACGATTAATTCCGTATAAATCTCGTAATACAGACGAATTAAGTAATGAAATAAAAATAGAAGAAATAGACGAAAACATCGAAAATCCCATTCCAACCCAAATCATACCTAAACCAAGGGGTCGCCCTCGGAAAAAACCAAAATAACTGTGTGTGAAGTGTATTACCCGTAGTCAGATTGGTTTTTTCAATCACGATACCTCCCTTTCCCTCATTATACTTGATTTTATTGTTAAAAATTATGTCTCGTCACTTCAAGAGAACTTTGAAAAAATTTTTTTTGTGGAATAACTTAAAATTAGAAAAAATGCCTCCAGGAACTCCTCCAGTCGGTCTCCACTGGATGAACTGCTTCCGTCGGAAGGACTTGAGGCCTCGTTCTCAGGCTCCTGGCCACCGTCCGAGGATCCACTCTCTTCAGTGGACATACTCTCCTGTATGGACCGAGTATTCCACGAAAAGGAGTGGATGGTCGGCGCGGATAGCAGCCATCCACTGCGGTACGAGATCGCCTGGTTGTATTCTGTGGCATCATAGTGGCGCAGAAGCTGGAATCCGACGGTAGACACGGAGAGGTGCAGACGCGGTTTATTGTGATCATTGATGAATCTGACGAATCAAACCCCAGCCGTATTGATCAAAAGATCATTCAGATATACCTGGTTGAGGTGGACGTACTCAACGGTTACCTTCTCGTTAGTCTGCTGCGATACACACAGCAGACCGACAAGAACACCAGAAAGTATACCCAACCCAGACACCCCGCGAGTATCCAGATTGCCACGGAAGGTGAGTTTGAGCCCAGATGGACCAAACTCCACAACCATGGAATGAGGATAGTAGATCCAGAGTTGAAACAAAAGTTTCTTTGTATACTCCTCCGAAGCGGGACAACAGGTATATCTCACAAAATGGCTCCAGTAGCCTAGATCCTCGTCAATTACTTCGCCTGGGATTCGAGACGGTTCAAAATGATTCAAGAAATCACCGCGATCGGAAACAGAAGAGACGCGGTAAAATAGGGAAAAAAGACGATGGAGCGCAAAGTAAAGGCGAGGCTCGCACATGCAGCTTTGAAATTGCCGGATCTTGGTGAGTACCTGTTCCCCCAGGAACCAGGTCTCATTCGCCTCCACGACTCCAGACGACATAAACATTCGGTCGTTCATGTATACGATCGACATAGTTTTTTTTGAATACGAAAAGTAACATGCGAAGAAGAAAAAAAAAAGAAAAAAAAAAGAGAAAGATTCTGTTTTATCTGCCGAACTGCACGGATCACTGGCACTTCACTGAAACGTGGAAAAATTCGGAAAGAAAAATATAGACGAAAAATCGGAAAAATAACACACGAAAAATAATTAACGAAGACAGAACGGATCGAGAGCAGGCAAAGTTTGAATACTAACTGCACTCGAATCCAATAATTTTATATTAATCAATTGACAGAAATTAATAATGTTAATGTCGGCAAAATTTGTCTTTTCCCCGTGCCCCAACTAAGTCACGTCGAAATAAATTCCTAAAATTCATAATCCATCTGTCTCGTAAATAATTTAGACGTTGCATTCTTTCTGTTTCAGAAAATGTATACGAATCTACTTTTCTATTTCGCAATAATTATTTCTTCGACTAGTATTGCGCAAAGAACATCGTCTGACCCATATAGGATAACGACGGCGTCAACTGGCGCTTATTTTCAAGAAATAAGCAATATTTTCGTATATTCGAAATCTGCCCCAATAATTTACTCCATTAAGCTAGACTTGCATGAATCAGCAGATAAATTATTAGAAACGAATTTTAAACACCGGTTGTGCAATGAAACAACCTGGAAAAATTGCAAATATGCAGAAATGGCAAAACGAGTAAAAAATGCTATTACGAATCTGAAAGAACAAAATACCGCAATGATACAAGATTTCTATTCGACACCATCGTCTATTCGAAGCAAACGAAGCGTATTCACCCCGATCAGATCTTTCTTGGGAGATGCGCTACGCTTCTGCTGTCGAGTACTAAATTTTAGAGATGGACGAAACTTCTTGGCGAATGAAATCTCGTTGAAAGAAGAATATGATATTATAAAAAACCAATTGTTAACTGAGCATGCAGCGTTAGTTAATACGTCCACTAATCTGCATAGCTTCATTGACCATACAAACAATTTTATGACAAGATTTATCTCGCATACAAATTCTTTTATGGAAAATTCGTTAGAAGAACACGAACTTCTAATCTCCTTAAACTTTATACAAGGAAGATATGATAACTATATGATAAACACGTTAAGATTATCAAATATCCTAACGTCGTGCAAATCTCATATGATCCCATCTTCAATTATCTCAAAAGAAATATTAGAAAAAGATTTAGTAAAACTTTCGAAAATTACGAAAAATTTAGGACTCGACCTAGCAATACCCATTAAGGACATTCAAAATTATTATCATGCTGAACTTGTAAACTGTAACTTCTTTAAAAATACGTTAGAGTTAGAAATTAAAATTCCCTTAAAACAATTAGATTCAAAATACGAAATTTACGACTTTATTCCACTCACATTCAAAAGTCATTCTAATGAATTGTGTAGCTGGGATCAAGAACCATCTTTGATTATCCATGAAATCAGAACTAATTCTGTACGTTATATTAGTGGAACTAACCTCCATTATTGTAACTCGGATAAACCATTATGCTTCCTTCCTTCTAATAGAGGAAGTGATAAATTATCGTCTTGTGCTAAGAACTTATTCTTCCAAGACCTAAACCATAATCTATTACAATCTTGCTCATTTAAATGCAATCCTAATAATAATCAAACATTGGTGCACCCGATTGGTCACACCAAGTTTGCTATTGTAAATTTTAACTCCCTCGTAGCAACTAACTCTGTTACGAAAAAATCCGAAAAATTAAAAATAAACAATGATTCCCCTGGAACCTTCATTCTGGACGTACCTTGTCACATCCAAATTGAAAATAGTGATGAAAATAATAAAAATACAGTAATCATTCCCATAGAAATCCCTTGTCTCTCTGAATCATTAGAAGAGACTATTAAAATCGAAAATCATTTACCACTCCTGTGGACATATTTTTCTGATTCGATAGAACCTTTTGATCTTGCCATTGATCTGGCAACGACAAAGGTCTACAACCCAAATTGGAAAAACTTTGTTCCTCACACTGTCCCCATGAACAATCTGGAGAACAAAATTAAATCCATTAAACTTCAAATACCCGACCAAAATTTCAATGATTATATAACTTTTATTAATGAAATGTTCCTAATATGGTTAAGTGCAATCTCACTTATTTTAATAATTATTATTGTATATTTAAAATTAACCTGCCACCAAAACTGTGTGAATCTAACAAAAAGCACAGCATTGTAAAAAATTACGCAAAAAAATACGATATACTAACTACTTATATATATACGTAAGAAAAATTTGTTACTCATAATTAAGACTCGTAAAAATGTTATTCTAAGTATATATACTCATACTCGCATTTTATGACGTAATTTTAAGTATGTAGAATTATCTGGACATATGTATGTGTTGGGTAGACTTTGGAAATTTTTTTTTTTCCTTATTTTTTTTGTTCCCCCCGGAGAATTGTGTAACGTATATTTTCGTCTATTTTAAGAAATGACGAACATATTCGTTCACTCATTTTCGAATACCAAAAATGTAGATATTTGTCAACAATTACCTTCCTATAACTCTTCATAAACAACCACAAAACTATTCGTATTTAATTTTACATATACAGATATACATTCTGTATATTTATGACCTAGTTGTACCTGTCCCTCGAGTACTCGACGAGTCAGCACAACCCTATAATAACAACACCCTACCTCACTTTACCTATCCGACACGTACGTTTTCATATCCTGAACGAGTATATAATCCCTCGATTCAGTTGTATAATTGTTCAGTTTAGTGCAGTTCTCAAACAGCTACTTCTAAGTACCTGGAACCTCTCTCGTAGAAGTCTCTGGTGAACAGATAGTCTTGCTTGTTGAATTGTGATTGAATATGTATTAATATTAACGTAGAAATATGTACTGTATGTACAAAGTATTAAAATATTAAATGTGTTAACTCACTGATGTGTTTAAATATTATTGAGTCTCAAACAAATGTTAAGGTCCACTATAGTTTGTGGATGTCTAAACTGAATCTATTTTAGAAATATTACTACTCTGAAGTACGTGGTATTTTGTGTATGGTGTACTCCCAAACGAGGTCGTAACAAGGTACTACGCGACCTCTTTTGGCCGTTACAATAAGTACAACAATTACTCATTTTTGTAATTAAATGTATTGGATTGATGTTTTTAGTAGTAATGAAACAATACGCTTGGCAAGTGCTGTGTAACTTTTATTGCAAGCTGTTTTGTTGTCAGAAATGCTTGCATAGTTCTCAAAGAAATGTAAAGCTGCTACCATTCAATACTCATAATTGTTCCATCACTTTGGCTTCAGAGTGCTAAACATACATTTGCTATTTCAAACTAGGTAGCAATTTTGGAAGCAGTTTTATGAAACCATGCTTCGTACTTGTGCAACAATCACACAGAAGATAAACATACAGTTGCTATTTAAGACTAGGTAACAATATTAGAAGTAAACTGTAAGAATCTTGCTACATACTTGTGCTACACACACACAAACTCTCAAAACCATGTTTTTACACAATAATTTTTCAATGTATTAGTATTAATGCAGCAGATTTGGCAATCCGCTGCATCTTGCTACTATCTTTTTCCTGGCTGGGCAAGTTTAGTTATTGTAAAGTTGGCACCTAATAAAATGCTTCGAATATATTTCTTTCTGAAAAAACATGAATCAATCTAACCTACATATCAGGCTGACTAAAAGATGAAGCAGTAAATTTCGTGAATTTTGTTTACACTCTACTACAAACACGCAACCAACCAACATTGGTGTTTGTGATGTTTTGTACTTACACATACACACACCCACATGTACCATCAACATTCAACATTTTTACCATAAAATTTCAACTCCATTAATCCCCATATACAGACAAACTAAATATAAAAAATTCGGACACTAATTTTTGCTCTCATACTCTGTATATCATGGCATAAACCATATTATTTTTACATTTTGTTATTCAACTCGTCTTGGATGTAGAAGACTTGATCGGAATATTGTATTCTATTTCTCTGCTCGTGGACCATATTTCTTTTTATGTTTTTGGCAGGTGTTTAGGTCAAAGATCTTATACTGCTCTACATTGTTTCACAGAGTTTGTTGTATTCTTGCAATTCCTCATTTATTATTCTCTTTTAATTTGCTTTTCGTTGCTCTTCATTAATTGCTGCACATATCTAGACTTAATACTTCTCTTACTCAAAAAAATATTTTTATCTTTCTCTTTCTCTGTGGAATAACTTGTCGTGAGAGTTATTCGCAATAGAAGGTCTTCAACAGTATTTTGCATGTTCTGCCACTTCATATGGTTAAGTATGGGAGAGCCAAATCCTTGCAGAACACTGTCAATTTTGTAGCCAGTTTCTCGAGTTTATATACAGAATTTGGCACACGCACACAGACACAAATGCATACGTACATGTACGTAATTATGTCATACGCTACGTCGTTTCTTGCCTCCGTTGAGGTGATAAGAAACAACGCAGCGCATTTGGTACTGGGCTGTGACATCACCAAGATTGTTATCAGGTAAATGATAGCCCGTGCAATGTATCTTACCTGTACATACGTACAGGTACGAACATACAAACGCGCCAATGTGTATTTGTTTAACGTCATTTAGCCGAATATTGCCAGCCTTTGGGCGGCAACTGTCATTGACGGTTGAAAGCCCCTAATACCTCATACGATTGATGTCCCCACAATCTCTATTAAATAAGCACCAATGTCAACTCGTAGATAACATTTTTTTCTGGTATCCCCTGTATTTTCCTAATCCATATCCAAATTTTTGAAATACCTTTCTCACATCTATACATCATTCCATATCTTAGTATCCCGATACTTTTTTTGCTCCTCTTACAAATTTATAGAAGTTCAAGGTAATTTCATATCTTTTGTAAATAACTTTTTTACTCACTCAATCCTATAATTCTTGTTCATATATAAACCTTTTGTTTAGGGTTAAATCTTTCAGTCATTCTGTTAACCTTCATTTTTCTGCTCATTCATATTCATTCCGTGGTGAATGTTGTTTTAATTTGTAAATTTAGTTGAGTTTTCCCGTGTGATTAGAAAATTTTTAAGTAATTGTCCAACTTTTAGTTCGAGTAATTTGTGCTGTTTGATTATGAAAATGTGCATTAGGTGAAATCTTATCTGTGTTTTTGACTTCTGGGATTTTCCTTGTGGAAAAGCCACTGAATTGTGTGAAATCATGTGAAAACTTCATGGACAAGCTAATATCCATTGTTTGGTTCTCAGGTTTAAGCTAAAATCAAAGTGAAATGTTAATTTATCACAAAAATAATTTTTCTGAAGTAAAATAAATGGGTAGGTACTTACTGAGAACTTATCTATTAATATTCATATTTCTATGCTTTATTTTGAAAGCCTTTTAAGTTTTGAAACCTGAAACCAAAGAGAAAAAACAAATAGTTAAAAATTTTTTATAAGAGCTTTTTTGAACAAGAAAGAAAATATTGTTTTTCTTAAGATAAAAAGTATGAGTGTCGAAGATAATAAAATTAACTTGCCGTCCACAAGGTATTCAATTACAGTCCATACTCAAATATGTTAAGGAACAATTTTTACAAATAACGGCTTACTACATCAAAGTCAATTCATCAAAGTCGACGGTAGCAGTATCTATAATAAAATTATATGGATACTTTAACCTAGTGATTCCAGAATTTAAAGGTATATTTCAATTAGTAAAAATTGTTACTAATAAACCGCACGTGAATCATTTCCATGATCTTGCATAGTTTTGTTAAGTTTTAAAAATTCTTTTCTTCACATGGGTTGAGGTGCAGGATGAGATTTTGAGTTATTAGTGGTTTAATCGGGGGTAAATTTGGATATAAAGAAGTAATTTTCAGTTAGTATTTCAAGAAATTGAAATGTTCAGCCGAAGAAAACGACTTAAATGTGAAGGAATCTTGCCTCATCCTAGTGAAATATTGTCTTGGAAAATTATAAGGTGTGAGATGGTATTTACGTGTGCGTGTGTATCAGCAAAGGATTGTGGAGTTACTTTCTAAACTGAATTGATCCATTATTAAAACGATTTTAATTGAATATGCTAGGTTTCATATTCATGTTTT
>WOFM01000135.1:14531-116081 GCA_011428145.1 Ericerus pela | reverse complement strand
AAATAAAACCTTGAGTGGGCATCTGAGACACTGTATTATGCCTATTATTACTATAACAAATTATCAAACACTATTGCGGTCGAACTATTACTTTTAGGTTGATTAAAATTACTGTTGTATGAACATCAGCTTAAGGTTCAAAAAAATTCTATCTGAAATTGGACAAATAGTTTTGCAGATACTTTTCCAATAAAATTTTATTTTCCAAGTATCAAGCATTATTAAGGCAGAACCATAGGGAATAAACCTGTAAAATTTGTAGGAGTTGTTTGCATATATTAGCTTATGGTTTCATGAAAATTTGACTTACAGGAGAGATTGTTCCCAAGTTTGATAGAATTGACTAGAGAATTAAACTTATCATCTGAGAATAAATGGTTCACTAAATTTTATCGATATTTCGAGAACCATTTATTTAACTTGAGTCAAATTTTCACCCAATCATCGACCAAGATTTACAAATAACTCCTGAAAATTCTAACAATCTACATCTAATGATCGATAACTGAATACTTGTACATACAATCAGTAAACCATAAAATTATGTCATTAAAATAATGTTTATGTAACGATATGTTGGTATCGTTCATAATACTTCATAATTTCGTATTACTAATTATCATCATCATCATTACTTTCATTCTATTTTTCTAATATTTCCCATTCATTAATTTTCACGTCATTTCTTCAAGACAGGACTTGTTTGATGACATCATTTCCTACATAAACAGTTACTGTGTTTACTCATAAACAATGAACTCATTTCTTGTTTATACTATTTTTGCAATCTTGCATATATACTAATTTCTACTAATTTATTTGTGAACACCCACTTTATGTCATATTCTTACGAGACCATTGGTCATACTTCATTTACATATATTTCTAATAACCAATAAGATTTAAACCCTTCTCCAACACTCTGTAAATTGCCTGAACCTCCTCTTTTTACTTACTATATAATCTCATGTTTTGTATTATTTTATTTATTCTAATTCTACTTCAATCAAGTTTACCCTTTGATTACCTTGTTATACTAATTCTTTTAATTCTTGATATTCATTACTGTTAATGTTTTATAAAGTTTCTATCTAATACACCTTTTTAACTAACTTGTGTATTTGATTGTTCTGTTACGATATATAACCGTTACAGTTTAATACCGCAATATTATTTAATTCCCACATCTGGCACCAGTTTGATGACAACATATACTTACTAGCCATTCCCCTAATTTCATTAGTTTAGGGATTTTATACAGTTGCAACTCTTGATATTTATGGTAAAGATGTTCTAGACACTCTCCAATCAGTTGTGGCATTCCACCATATATTATGCGCTGGATGTCATTCACTCATTTGGATTGTTTGTGAAATCAACCACAAAGCCATCCAATGAAAAAACATAATTTTTCTAGTCTAATCATAACACAAAAATAATGCATCATTTCGCTTTATTTTATAATATTATTTCATTTTTTAAATCTCAATGAACGAACTTCCGTTCTTTTTTCTTTTTTACTATTTTTTTATTTTTATTATTATACAAAAATACAAAAAAAAAGGTGGCTGGGCTAACTTCACAAAATGGGTTATGCCAGCAAAAGCTTATAAATTAGATTATACTATGAAGTCAATGAAGTGAAGGAAAGTGATAAGGTTTGAGAGGTGAGGGGAGTTGTGGGCGAGAGTAATGGTTGTTGTAGTTGGTAGGTTATAGTGATTATGAAGGGTGTGAAGAGCTGGACATGTCGTGAGAATGTGAGTGAGTGAGAGAGGTTGCGATTTGCAATATTGACAGTCAGGTGGATGAAGATTAAGTAGAAGGAATGAATGAGTTGAGGCACAGTGGCCGATGCGGCTTTCCTAAATGGATAAATTGTAAAGAAAATAAATCGAAAACGATTCATATTTTCCTACATGTAAATTCAAAGAAGATAATATTATTAACAGTAGATATAGCTTTCAACCGAGAAGTTTATATCTGGTTTTCACACCACTTGTTGGCTTTCACATTCCATTGTAAGCTACACATTTTTCTTCCAAGAAAAATGTTGTCACTAAATTCTAACCTCGAACTTGGAAAAATATTAAGCTGAAGAATTAAATTTATTACTGTGGAGTTTTATTATTATTAAATTTAAGTTCTGCTGAATATTATTAGGGGGTGTTTATTTATATATGTGATTATAAAATTGTATATTATTATAATATTTTTTTTATTATTATTATTGAGGACTAGCCATATGCGTCATAATCATATTAAAACAATTTACCTGTTATCTTGCCTACCAGAATAGTGATATGCGAGTTAAGAAAGGTAACTATAGAATGAAAGTGTAACCATTTGGGTGATGAAAAATGTAGGATAAAGATTATTCGAAAGAAATCAGTGAGCGTACTGGTAATAAAGGCTCAGGTTGGTAAGGAATATAACTTTTCTATGGAACTGCAATAGTATATAACCTTCTAAGACCTGAAAGTGAGTTATTGTAGGACTATTACAAATTTGAGAGGTAAGCTAAGCAGATGCATGAGTCTTGCAATCTCACTTTTAGTTCATTTAAAGTAAATTACTTGTTTCAAATAAGTCAACACCTGTGTATTGAAATACAATGCCATCAGTCTGAGCGGCCTACAAAGTGAATCGAGTGACCTGAAAATTAAACTAGCGGCCTACAAAACAAAGTTGTTCAGTGTTTACAAATACAGTTTCACAAATTACAATTTTCACTCCAAAAATCAGTGCAGCAAATGGTGTTTTCAAAGCGTGAAGAATGAAAAATAAGTTTAAAGAAAAGATTCAATTGAGGAACAATTGTAATCATGTTATTTCCAGTTTAAATTTTACGCAGATGAAAATGCACACATCGATTATATTTTTAATATTTATTAGTGTAAGGAAATCCTGAAGCAAGGTTCAAACTTACTCTCTCTATTGTCTTATCCCTAAATTGTTTTCTATAAAGTACGTATAGAAATTTTAACTTCAAAGAATAAATCAGAGAAAAAGTATAAACCAAAACGCAGCATTTCCATTCAGTCAACTTTTTCTCTAGGTAGGTACCTATTTACCAGTATGAAAGAGAATAAATCTGTCGATATGAAGTGTCGTGTCATTCAGAGTACAATTATTCAATCTCCTCTATTATTTAAAATAAGAAATAAACACTTCATATTATTCACTTCATTAATCAGTTACCTAGTGTTATTATCTGGTTCATTTGAAGATAGGTAGTTAATCTGTATAAATAGTTTTCCAAATTTAATTTCCACAGAATTATTTATTCAGTTTGTTCAAAAATAGCTTAATAAATTTAAACCTTAAAGTGTGAAAGGCGGAAGGAACATTAATTGATGGAATACGGTAGTAGGTATGGTTGAAAATTAATGAGGCATTCAAGTTTGTCTTGCGTATCTTTTGTATGGATTATAATAACGTAAGACAGAATTCCTATTTAATGATTACATTTGATAGTAAAAACTCAGTTTCCTTGATTTAAAACTATAAATTTTACAGTACCTATCAATAGTTAAATACACTGAGGCTAACAAACTAAACAATGTAAGGATTGGGTAGGGATGTACCAAAGGGGAATTTTTGGATGTGTGACACTATTTAAATATTTTCAAAATCGGAAAACTGAGACGTGAGTTTATAAAATTCATCGAATTTGTTGTTGTCTTTGTCCTTATTGTACTTTTCAGTGTTTTTGTTTTTAGTGAAACAGTAGTAGGCTATACTGTACTCACAATCATCATATTATATGATTGATGTTAAATACACACGCTTCTGAACCGTTACTTCGGTTAATTCTTTATTTCACGTTATAAAACTTCTACTTCCTTGATTCACAACCTCTATACTAGTAGCAGGTTAAGAAATCATAGAAAACTATCAAAAGTTATTAATATTTAACAAAAATAATAATCTAAATTGGTTGTTTCCAGTTTTCTCGAGAACTTCTAAACTGATGAGCACTAAACTTTTTTCAGATTTGCTCCAATATGAAAACTATCTCTCGTAAAAATTTCAGCCCTTTCTATCCGGTAGTTTTCCCAAAATCGTGAACACAAAATTTTGGGCAATAATATTATATATATTATAAAGTACTTATATAATTAGTATATATATGTGTGCATATATAAAAAAAATAGGTTAAAATGAAAAATGATAGGTACCAATCGTTTTATTTTCTCATGAAACCGATACTTTTATCATTTCCAACCCTAATCCTTTTGTAAGGTTAATTTTAATTCCCATTTGCAAGCAAACTGGGTAAAAATTGGTTACCTCTCTGGATACCTATGTGACCCAGCAGTTGGGATTCTTGCTTGGTACAGCCCCCAAAAACATTCTTCCAATACGCTACTGCGAATGGGAAATATACGGAAGCAATAATTTCTTTCTGAACTAATTAATAGAAAAAAATTTTTTTTATATCGCAGCCTAATCCGATATCATAGTGATGCAATATCATGGGTACGTTCACCAGTTTCTTAAAAGCAGCTTAAAAATCAATAATTTTAAGAGTCGTAGTGTTTTAACGTGAATTTTCAACGACTTAGTAACAGATGTGGTAATGTTCGTAAATCATTACGAATAATATTTTCTCAGGTGTGAGAATTCGATTTAATTTTTTTCCATTAAACGTACCTTATAAAATATATACTTAATATGTTCTTCGATCATAGTTTCCATTCATTAGTCGGAAGGAAAATTTAAAACCACCATCAAGAACGACTAAAAGATGATTCTCATTTGCTTAGTTTTTCTGTCATTTTTCACTGGAATCGAGAAAGTTTCTGCTCAAGAGGATATTGAAGGAATATTCTTATCAGATTTGTCTCTTGAAGAAAATCGAGTGAAGTAAGACTTTTTTATTATCTCTCGATGTAGGACTTTATTTCATAAATTATCTTAATAGTATTGTACAATTTTTGGCCATCGCCAACTGTTTTGGCTGATGCAACTTATAAAAATTCTATTAATTAATTTTGTTGAATGCCGAACGCCGTTGAAGTTGTTGTGTAAACTGACACTCCGAACCAGCTGTAAAATATAGTCACATTTTTTTTTACCAACATGAGTATCTCAGTTGAAATTGGAATATCTGTCCGTAGAAAGTATAGTGTTCTTAGACTGGTAACATCTCAACATTAATTGTATTTTATAGCTCCATATAATTTCCTAACTTCGAAAGTTTAATTTATTATACAACAATAAATGACATTATGATACATAAAAAAGTATAATCATGTAGATACCTATAGAGTTATACGAAATGAGAAAAAATAAAATATCACTTTCTAAAAAGAAGAATGAGTTTCATATTCAACTGACCAATTCTTAAAATCAACCTCATATTCTACTTCACTCAGCACCAGATTAAGTCTTCATGGGCCCCTGGGCAGAATACATAATATGCCCTCTCCCCACCCCCCGAAATTTATCAAAAAATATGCACATTTTTCAAAATTTTAATTTTTTTATATTTCAAACATTTGTAAACGAATAACAGTATGAACTTTAAATATTTACTTTTCGTGTTTTGGCTACTGCAAATTCGTCTATCAATTTATCAATAACTAAATTGAATCATTATTTATAAAAAATGAAGAGTAGTTCGATAAACTTTCGTCTCCAATTGCATTTCTTAAATAATTTGTTATGCGTTTTAGAACAGAAAATGAACGTTCACCAAATGCATTAGAAACAAAAAGACATAAATATATTCTTAAAATTATATCCATATTGGAAAATGCAGAAGAACGATTTCTGATTAATTTCAAATATTCTCTGAGACAGTTATTCTCTAATTTGAGAGCTTTTACAAAACCTTGGAAATGTACAATCTCTTCGACAAAATCACTGTTCAAATCATCAAGAAAAATTTGCAAGAGTTTTTTTGCTGCTTCGCGCAATTCATCAGCTGATTGGTCAAGAAAACGAGTTAGGCACCCAAATTTTTCTATCAAAGATGTATAAGCTGCTCGCCGTTTTGTGAGTTCGTTGATTACTCTGTCAATTATTGGGAGGAAAGTGTTGACTCTGAAATTATCTCTGGCATTGAAAATTGTTTCTTCTTCACGGTCCTTACTTGTTGCTCTTTGTTTGACCGTTCGTTTCTGGACACCTTTATATGCTTCAGAGCCTGATAATAATTGACCTTGCTGCTTATAAAAGTCAAACCGATCTCGTAGGCTGGTGATATAGTTGATGAGACCATCATAGTGGTAGACAACATAATGTAGGTCAACTTCAGTCCCTTGTATAAACTTATTCACTCGATGAAACGTTGATAAAATATCTGACCAGAAAACAGTTAAAATGCCAGTCTCCAATTTATTGAAAATCAACAACAAACCACGAGCTTCGGCTCGTATATCCGCCTTCTCTCGGCTATTAGTTCAAATTTTTTTAATCACTTTCTGGAATATGTCATATGAAGTTTTAAGTGCTCACACAGCGTTCTACCTTGCTGACCAACATGTATCTGGAATATATTTTGTTAATAATTGAAGATTGTCAGCTTCAACGTCTTGCATTTCACTTTTAAGAAGATCATATCGAAGAGTAGATGCTGTTAAAAATGAGTACACTTTATTTACAAACATAAAGTACAAAGTAGCTGCAGCACAGGATTTGGCAGCTGCCGAGCCAACCAAATTCAGCGAATGTGCGGCGTATGGTATGAAGTCTGCCAACGAGTTTCTTAATTTAATCAATGCCCGTAGTCCGCCATAACATCCTGACATATCAGACGCATTGTCATAAGACTGTCCTCGACAATCTGCAATATTAATATCATACTGTTCGAGTGTATCAATGATCGCATTCTTCATGGCCACAGCTGTATGTCCAACTCTTGGAATGAATCTTAAAAATCTTTCTGTGGGTTGATCATTTTTATCCACAAAATGAATACCTAATAAATGTCGGCTGATCGCAATGTGTAATATCAGGTGTTGAATCGACACAAATGGAATAATATTTGCTGGCTTTAATTTCTTCAACAATTTTCGCGTTCATTTGCAAAGATATTAAATGAACAAATTCGCCAACAACAGTTTTGGACAAGTAGGAAACATGGCCCTTTCCTTTATTAGCATGCGTTTCGAGGTGCTGATTAAGAAAATCATCATATTCAGAGATTAATTCGATGAGACCAAGGAAATTTCCGTTGTTTGGGGATCCAATTTTCTCATCAGTGCAACGAAAAGCCAGTCCTCGCTTTCCTAGAAATTCAATTGCAGATACTACTCAACGAAGAACTTCTTTCCAATACTGAACTTGATGGGCATTGGCCTGGTGCAAAGCGGTGTCTATTTTCCCTAGTTCATTCCCTCGTGCAATGTATAGACCAACATTTTTTCGATGCTGAATTGAACGTTCATGGTGATGAAACCTATTTTCATGTTTCCAATCATTAAAACCTGTAGTTGCAAAGGCGGATGCATTAGGCCAATCTGAGTGAAACAATTAGCAGGGGATACAAAAACATTTTCCTGAAAATTCAGAATAATACAACCATTCTCTTCGCTGCAATTCATTATTTTTTTGCTTCACAAAAAACATACTTGGCGTCATTTTCAGTTTCTCTTTTACAGTCAAATTTGAGGAGTCCAGGTAGGTATGAGAGGATTTTAAGTAGTTGACGCAACGGACGTCTTGCAAAGGCGCAGGATTCCTTATTATATGGTCTCGAATAGAATCAGTTAGCGGAGGCCACTGTGATGGATCTGACCAATTGATTATTAGCAAGTCTGTTGGTAAATTTGACTGACTCTGAAATAAATAAAAACGAATAACATTTGATAGTGTTTTTCAAGTTTAACAAATTGCTATTTTAGGTCATCACCACATATTAAGGCAATAATGGGAAAGTGCAAAAATTTTACTTTCTTTTTACAAGGAGTCAAGGAAGTGTTTTAAGGAAGTTATCTTTAAAATTGAGTAAGAAGAGATTTCAAAAAAACTTACATACTGTGATACGTTGATGGGAATAGCACTAGTTGAATTGTCGTCTTTGAAAAGATCAATATCTTCTTTTTCAGATTTCAGATTAGATTTGTAATAGCAAGAGGGTTCAAGCTTGAGGTCAAGTTCTTGTCTATATTCACTCAGTTCAGCTTCAGAGGAATATGAAGCACCAACAGTTATTGCCGAAGAAGTAGGTGTGCGATTGTCATGATTTCCTCGTTCAAAATCATTAGCCACTGACTCTGGCTTGGCTAATGCTAGAGGTGTTTCCGTGACAGAGGTGTTTCCGTGACAGAAACACCATCACCATCATGCCTATTACTGATAGGTATACTGACACTCTCGATGGTTGTAGAAGAAATACAACATTCATTTTCAGCATTTTAGTCCCAATCCTAGCAATGAAAAATTAAATTTATAAAATAAAATGAAACCGAAAATCAAAGAATTTTACATTTGTAAATATTCAACACTAGTCACTAGAGAAATTTTTGAGAATATCCACCGTGATGTGGTGCGTACTCAAGCTTCAAGATTATCATTTTACATCGTTTCGTTGAACTGTAGTAAGAAAATGAAATAGAAATTGCAGTAAAATATTTAAGTACCTGATAAACTCAAAGTGGCATGGGAATACTATGACTGCATCATCAGGGAAGGCATATGTCGCCATTCAAAAAGCTCATAGAGTTCCCCTATTCACATGACTGAAAAAGGAAGTGAAGAGTGGCAAATTGTTGGAGACTACAGGGCCGTTATACAACATATACATGCTTCAGGCCTTACTATCAACGTAGGTAAAAGTTTATACAAACAGACAGAAATTGACTTTAAAGTCTCGATCAAAGGCATTTCCCACTTGAAGACCCAAGTCAAACCAAATTTGAACTTCCAAAAATACTCAAATGTTGCTGGACTCAGGCGTTTCTTGGGGATGACGTATTTCTACTGACGTTGCATGCAGAATGCAGCAGCAGAAAAAAGTAAGCGATTTGCACTCATAAAAACAAATAAAAAGAAAGATAAAACTCCACTCAACTGTAATGAAGAAGCCAAACAGGCCTTTGAAAACATCAAAGAAACACTGACAAATGCAAAGTTATTTGCTCTTCCAGACAAAAGTCTGCCATTATGTGTAGGAACAGATGCCTCAGATTTTGCTATTGGTGCAACCCTGTACCAATTGGATAAAAAAAACAAGAAATTACCACTAGCTTTCTTCTCCAGGAAGCTCTCCAAAACAGAAAAGAATTATAGCACATATTATCGGGAATTGCTCGGAATTTTAGCTGCGTTGAAGCATTTCAGGCACCAACTAGAGGGTAGATGTAGTACTGTGTATACAGACCATAAACCCCTAATACATGCTTTCACACAAAAAGCAGAACTGGTATCGCCAAGAAGAGCATGACAATTAGACTATATTTGTCAATTGACTACAGACATCCAGTATATAAGTGATGAACTTAACAATCCAGCTGATGCTCTAAATAAATTCGAAGCTATCTCAGCTCCTGTTGAATTACCTTATGCTGAAATAGCTAAAGCACAGCTTAAGGATGCAGAATTGCAAGAGTTGTTATCGAACAATGATACTACTCTCTAATTGAGACAGTGAAAAATTGCCGATACTGATGTTTTATCAACATGTGATGTCACTACATGTAAAAATAGGCCATTTCTACCGACAAAATATCTCAAATAGGCTTTCGACAGTGTACATAATCTGTCACATGCTGAACCAAAATGCAATGCTAATTTAATCTTGGCAAGGTTTGTGTGGTCACAAATGAAGTCTGACTGCAACAAATGGGCTCGCAGTTGCCTGAACTGTCAAGGATCCAAAGTAGGAAGACACACTTACTCGCCCCTCAAATCCTTCAAAGAAACAGAGCGGTTTAAAACTGTACACATGGACTTGGTAGGCCCATTGCCACCATCACAAGGACACAGATATCTGTTAACGATAATAGACAGGGCAACACGATGGCCAGAAGCAATTCCTCTCCATGAGATGACAGCTCCAACTATAGCTGCCAGGTTATATGACACCTGGATTGCGAGGTATGGCTTACCAGAAACCATAATTATGGAACAAGGTTGCCAATTTGAGAGCTGGCTCTTCTAAGAGCTATCTAATAAACTTGGTGTTCAACACAGTCATACCACAGCTTACCATCCTCAAGCGAATGTCAAAATCGAGAGATGTGCACAGAGCACTCAAAGCCTCTATCATGTCACATGATACAAAGAGATGAGTAGAAGTACTTCTTACCATCCTCTTAGGCCTTCAATCTGTCCTACAAACGGATACAGGTCATTCTGCATTGCAATTAGCATTTGGCAAAAAAGATACGCCTCCCAAGGGACTTCTTAACAGAATCAAAGGAAGGTAGCCCCAAAGTCATGGTGCAAAAAGTAAGAAATGACGCCAATAATTTTCTTGAATAGGCAGCTCGTCTAGTCCAACCAAAAATTTACATCATGAAACATTTGGCCAATACATCCCATGTATTTGATAGAGAGGAGAAAATAATATCTGCGCTGGAAAAACCATACCCTGGTCCATATAAAGTAGTATCACGAGATGAGAAAAACTTTGTGATAATCATTGCAGGTGAACCAAAAACAATTTAAATCGACAGATGGAAGCAAAAGAATAACGAGATTACAGAGACATAACACAGAAAATACACAGACAGATTCACAAAAAAAAAAAAGAAGAATCAGTCGGAAAAAGTGAAACAATTAATTCATAAACACTAAAAACACAAAAAAAAAAAATTAAAATGTCTGTAAAATTTTCAGACAAATTCACAACAAAAACATTTGGTCCAGAGGCCCCCATATGCCCACATAAAAGAGGCATGCTCCTAGGCAGTAAAAAATGCAAAAATCCCCATCTTTATCGCAAGTCTGAGAGGTTAATGCGAAGCAAATAAAGATTTACTCGTGAAAAAGTAATATCACGCATGTAAATAAAAACCTGCTCAAAAATAGGCAACAAAAATCGGAATTCTGTGAGATGATAGAAACTTCGGAGATAAGCAAATGTAGGAATGCCAACAAAAAGAAAAGACAGGAATAAACAAATCTACATGTGATACGGAAATAAACATCACAACGTGCTTTTGTTGTCACCAAACAAAGATAATCTCAATGTTGTGATGTCACAAGTGTAGATTCCTTTGTAATAAAAATTTGAAAAAAATATTCTGAGTTTATTTCAGGAATAAATTTGCATAAACCAATCAGAACATAACCCAGAAAATTTGCATAAGGCCGAGAATTTTAAGCACTATCCCCTCTATGACTTGATAAGAATGTATGAAAAAGTAGAAAAGGAACTGTAAGGTTAAATCGAAAACTGCAGTAAATTCACCTGTTTTAGAACTGTCTTTGAACTGAGACGTGTTATTCTGAACATTATTTTCTGCTTTTTCCCTGTTTTCTTTATCCAGTATGTCGCTATCCACCAAACAAACCTTCTTCAACACGACCAAGAATCAAACAGTTTGGGAAATTGCTAAGAACCAAAACACTCGGCAAATTCCCAAACAGAAAACAGAACTTGATCGTATTGAAGAAGAATTGCTCATGGACACGGCTCCGGCTGTGGAGAATGTTCTCTTGGAGATGACTACTCTGCTTCCTCCTGTTATCTCTCCTACCCTGTCATTACCAGAATAGACTCCAATTACAGAACCCCCAAAGCCGGAGCCAATACCAACGGAGACCAGGGAGCCCATGAAGTTTTGTTCACTGCATAGAGGGTAGCCAACAAAAAAGCATTGATGGCCACCTCAACCTTGGGGACTTCAAACTCTCTGATGTTGAAGAAACCCCAATTCAAACATCCACTGCCCCTCAATCCCGCCATAAAAACAGACCACTAGAGGGGAAGGTAGCCATAATTTCTACCAGGACCGAATGGACGCACGCCGACAGTCTTACAAATGTATCAGGGGTGGTGTAGGAAGTGCGTTAGCTAAATGGGTGGCCAATCAAAAACATCACTAAACCCAAAAGTCCCCTCAGGCCAGCGCAATTTAATCATTTTTGCAGCGCAAAAACTGTGGGGGAGCAGCTGTGGGGACTCAACGTTATGAGGTAAAGGGGCTCAGACCCCTTGATGACAGTTACCACCCCAAAGGGCAGGCAAATAATCATTCTTGCGACGTAAAAACACAAATTACATTCGATGGTAAGTACCTGCAAGTACATGCAGGTAATGAATGAGTACCAAATTGTGACACATCTCGACATTTGGATGATATCACAATCCGTACACGAACTGGCGCATATTCTCTTGTCACCATAAGAGATGACGCAACCGGGCCACTTTCACTTACGTATGTATTCCTTACATACGTGTGTATGTGTGCATGTAAATAAGCCAGTATAAAAACTGTCCAAACTGGCTTTAAAATCACCAGTGTTCGCCTTGGTTTTGGCTTACGCATATGTTAATTATGAAGTGGCTGAACACGCTTAAATTATGTTAAATTTACCTTCTGGTGAGAATAATTTCTCACAACAAGGTATTCCGCACTTATAATTTAGTAGACTACATGACTCATACAATATTATTGTTTCAAGTCCCTTTATAAAAATTTAATATCAGTCTTACTTTAGATCTACTGGTATGGAAGAAGAGTTACAACAGTACCTATTGAATTAAATTTCAAATTATTTTTACCAGTATTAAATGATGTGAAGAATTATTTTTCTAAAAATAGTCAGTAGTTATTTCAAGTTAAGATTACCATTGATTTAATTTCATATTATGTCTTAGGTATAACAAAGTATGAAAAATTTATAAATATCGAACAATCCAAATTATTTTTATTTTTGGAAAATCTTATATCACATAGAGTTCACCATGAAAAACTCTCTGCTTTCGAGTACTTGGTGCTGTATTTCCTAATGTGAATAAACCTACAAACACTACTGTTGAAAATTATGAGTTAAACATACACATAATAGGCATATGACGCACAACTGTGCACATTTAGCCTATGTTGATGTATAATAATATATATTTTTCAATTTTTTCAAAAAAATAGTACTTTCTAAATAAGTTTTACCCACAATACCACGCCTACAAATAATATTATAAGTGTTAGGTATGCCAAAAATCATACATTTTGATCTATGTAGAATGTATCTGAACATGGATACACACAAAGTTGTAGTGGAAAAGCTGATTCTAAATATGTGGAAATAGTACGTATTATGTATAATCGCATGTATGTGTACATAATTAAATGGTTGACTACTAATCTGAGTATTTCAAAAAAATATGTTGTACACTTACTTCAAGGTTTATGTATAAATTCTACTGAAAAAGCTTAATCTGAGTATGCCACAAAAAGTGCATTGTATGCATAATGTCATATATGCATACAAATTATACTGCAAAAGCCTATTCTGAGTATGCCACAAATTGTGCATTGTATGAAAAATTCAACGCATACCTATTTATTATACCGGAAAAGCCTAATATTATACTGCAATAGGCTAATCTGAGTGTGCAAAAAAGTGCATTGTACGAAAAATTCAACTTATTATACCGGAGAAACCTAATCTAAGTATACAAAAAAAATACGTTGTGCACACAATTCAACGTAAAATTGGGGTTGAAGGTACATACAATATTATTATACTTGGTATATACAAAAGAGGGTTGACCAAAAAGTGAGGTTTATTTATATATAAAGTCACAGAAGAATGTACAAATCCATACAAGATCTCTTTTCGAAACAAAAATTGAGAATGAAAAAAAGGTGGAAAAAAATTAATATCTTTGCTCCTAATTATGTTAAAGTCTGAAGCCAAGTATCAAAATTCTGGCCAAGACAAGGTGCATTGACCTAATCCAAATTTGTGTCCACCCACAAAATGTGACAATATTAGTTTCAACAATTTTTGCTCCTAACATACATCTTCATTGAGTTATGACAATAAACATTGTGGTATTGGATTCAGCTCTTCAATGTTCTTCGAGGTTGTGAAAAATCAGACCTATATGGTTCACTTTGGTTCTACAAAGTACTAAAACATATCTCCATCCAAGTTTTTCTCCTTTAACTCGCCTCCTATTTATGCTACAATAATAAATGATATTGCATTGAATTTGGATATTGAAGTATCGTCAAATGAATCCATGAAAAATAGCATGGGCTTAATTTTTCTCGGAGTCCAATGACTAGGAAAGATGTGAATGTGGGTAATGACTAAAATTTGGGAAATTGTTATGGCCACAATCTCATATATGCTGAGAAGGAATGTTTACAAAATTTCAGCCCTCTTTCAAGATAATTAAACCTTACTCCCAGAGATTAAACTTATCTAAAAAAAAAAATAAAAGAAAGCAGTATATAAAATTTTCTTCTGAAACTACAAAAATGAAATAAGGAACTGTATTGAAAGTTTTGATGGGTTTTACTTACATTTGAGTTATAATTTCTGAAATTGATTTAAAAGTTGGAAAGTAATGGTTCTCAAACTTATTGAATACTGATTGGATATGGAATTTAAGCAAATTTGGTCAATGTGTTTTTGAAGAGACCAGCTCAATATTTGGCACTTTTGGAAAATATACTTCTTGAGGATGATGAGTTTGGAGAAGTGTTTCAAACTAAAAGTACAGACCCAAAATCAGAGTTAAATCAAACATACCAATAATTATTTTGTAAAAAACACCGAGTTTCTCTCACAGAATGAATATCATGATTAAAAATCATGTGGAACTGGTATCCCCACTCTGTACAGAACCAGCAACATTCTTGGAACCACATTGCATAAACTGACTCAGTACTGATAGCAGGAAATTGGTGTATCACCAAAGTAGATTTATGCAACTAAACTTTAGCCAGAATACCCATTCCATTCTTTCTTTTTCCTTTTTTAAATCAAGTTTTAAGAGGGAAATTAATTTAAAAATTGAAAATAAATTATTCAGTTAATATTAAAATTGTTGTTTTAGTACATAGCACCTACTCCATAAAAATCATTAATTATTTGAAAAATAAAATTATTTTTCATCTAACATTTTTCTATGATTTAAAATAAAAATTGTTATACAGAAGATACCAAAAATTTACTTTTTTTGTCAGTGTGGAATGCGGCCATCCCCTAAACCCAAAATTTGATAATTTTCGTATATTTTTCCCCAATAATAATAATAAAAAATTGAAATTGAAATCTAAAATCTACACGCAAACGCCGTGAGCGTCTTCGGCTAGGCTAAACTCTTAGCCTAGCTACGTAGCCTAACGTTTTTTCCCTCTCTCACACTTTCGGTCTTTTCATTACCACCATTTTTATTTTTAAAGTGGTGGCAATGACTTCATACAACCTCGGTTGTCGGAAAATCCCCTGCCATTTTGTTCAATATTATATTTTTTCTGTACTTTAAATTTTTATTATAAACTCTACCAGAATTCATACTTCGTTTTGTCGTCGACCACTGAGGTCGAATTATTTTTTTCATCTGTAATTTTGTAAAGACTAAATTTTTAATACATTTTTATTTTTCATAATGGATTAATTTTATATTCGCGGGCATCGGGCCCGCTCGAGGCAATTAATTGAGGCAAACTCAGGCTGCTCTTTTCGAAAAAGACGCCTTCTCGGATACTCAGCTATGAGGTAAATTTCATTTATTCACCTTTTTTCATCTTTCCTGTTGCATGGTATAAAGCGGTTCAATCGATCACCTGGCTAGCTGAGCAGGTCTTGGGGCCCTTAACTCGCATCTTCACCGAATTCTGTTGGTGGAGATGCTCGTGGAACACTCAATGGAGTGGTTTTTTTATAATGGGAAATTATGCTGGTTTATGTATTGGGCTGGGATAATCCACCCAGGGTCGCATACCACATATTTTTTCCACATACACAATGATATTGTTGTCTTCCCAAATGTAGTTAAACCCCAATTCTTTTATCAATGGTCTTGATCGAGATGGAATAAATTTATAGTTCCCTTCTTAAAAATTCGTTTTTGGGTAATTACATCTCGCCTCACATGATCTGAGATTCCTCACATGACCTGATTTTTGATACTTCACCTGTGGTCTGTCTGGTTTCAAGGTGACGTGATATTTTTCGGACCATCATCTGTCCCAACCTTTTTCCCAAAAACTGGCGCCCGAACAGGGACCCGCCCATGCAACAGAAGTAACCGTAGCTGAAAACCTAGGCTGTGTTAAAGTGTTTTTATCCACACACCTAGGTACAACTTTTCGAATTGCATCCTCTCCTGAGCATGGCTACCCATAATTTTAAAAATACTCTAGGACACTGATAATAACGTAATGTTTCCATTTTAATTTCGGAAAAAGCCATCCGCCATGAAAATTTTCTGCCATTTTTTGATCACAAATGTGCAAAAAATGGACGCCAGGGCGTGAATAGGCTAATGTTCACTTTTATTAATTTCTTTGAACACATCTACGTGAGTCCTACCAGCCAATGCAATTTGAAATAAAACCCTCCCTCGGAAGTAAGAAAAATTTTTTAAAATAACGTAAATTTCTTATAGGGGAAAAATAAAATTCCGAGGCTACGTCATATAAATAAAAAGCACGTAGATTTCTTTGATTGAAAATAGAAATGCCCCTCCGAGGAGGATTGCCTTTAGTAGATTAGAAAAACCTGAGTACCTCTTTTGAAATCCCGGGCAGCCCAGCCCCTTCTCGCATTGAAACAGATTCATTTTTGGAATTTCTGTTTTTTGATAAAATTTCCCATTGCCTATTATTTTTAAAGTTTAACTGAGGCTGGAAATTTTGTTCTTTTTCTTTTTAACGGTACCTCACTCCCGCCTGAGGAGGAACCCGATAGTAGTAATTTAATGCCATTTTTTATTTTTTATTTACGTTTTAATTTGATGTCTTTTTATGTTGTAATTGGGTATTTCGATTTGCCCGAATATATGTGTTCCGAGGACGTTTTTCTCAAGTAACGTAAGTATTCTCGAAAAGTAACTTTTCACTCGGACAACAAAAATTTTTTAATTGTACAAAACGTTGGATACCGTCGTTCGCTCCAACTCCTTTTCCACGTGGAAAAGACGAGGTTCCCCACGAGGTTAGGACCTTTCCATCCCCTTTTAACCCCCACACATATCATCATCTCATCCTTCTGAGTCTTCAAGTGAATGAACAGGCGCAGTCGGCGCTCTGATTTTGAGGACCGTGCGAAGAGTGAGGACTCCAGTGTGAGGGGTGGCTCAGCCTTTTCGGCCATAAAGTTGCGCAACCGTACTGTGCCAGTCCTGAAGCCGACATATCGAAAAGCCAGGGGGGCCAGACGACGTTCCCGTAAATTTAAATCAGCCGAGGCTGTTAATATAAACACTGCTACAAACATGAGTACCTCGGGAGACGAATTCTCCCAGGACGGGGGCCCAAACGATGTGTTGATTCCGCCAGGCGAAGGGGAAGAACTTCCCCGTATCGATACTAGTGCCTTACAAAAAAGACTAAATAGGCAAGATGAGGCAATGAGGGACCTCCATGAACGTCTAAATGCGGTCTCAAACACGGTAGACCAGAAGGTTGGCGCCCTCGACCTAACTGTGGGTCAAATGAATGAGAAAATTTCGATCGTGACCACTGAGGTGGCGAAAATGGAGGATGTTACGAGGAGCCTGAGCTGTATACAGGCAATGCTCAACGAAATACATGCCAAGACCCATCCACCTACTTTACCGTCCACCGTACCACCGCCGCCATCACTAATTATTAATCAACCGCAAACCATTAACCCCCGGTTATCGAGTGCATCCGAGGCTGCCAGTATCGCCCCATCAGCTTTCAGCAATGCACCCTCAAGCTTTGCACCCCATCTAACCAGTACTCAGCAAAATAACATACCCACTCCAAGAACACCCCCAAGGCGCTCTGATTCCTACGATGACAGCAGACAAGTGTCATCGGGTGCATATAAAATGATCCAGGAATCAGAGAAAAAGCACTATGAAATTGAACCTTGGGTGGGGCCAACAGATCCACGTACACCACAAATGTTAGTTGACAGGTATGAGAAGATGTTACAGAACCATCCCCTTGCGAGCCATCGTAAAGCAGCCAGCTTCAGGCTAGCCATTAAAAAGTATTGCAAGTGGGTGGAAAACAAAGATCCCGATCTCGACTATAACACCTTGAAAAAAGAGTTCCTCACGAGGGAATGGGACTCCGAAGCCCGCAGAAGGGTTGTCTTGGAATTTGAAGCCATTGATCGATATTCCAGTGGTTTTGACAATTTTAGAGACTTCTATGAATTCTGGATGCGCCGGCTCCATGGGTGTAATTATCACGACGAAGACATTATCAACGTCTTTTATAGAGCCATGCCCCTTCAGGCCGGTTGCGAATTCCTAAGACGCAACATAACTTCGTTGGCCGAATTTGACGACTTAGTCACGAACTTACCACAAAGGGCTGTCGTATGGCGCAAGGCACCGTTTAAACCCCCGGTGTCGAATATCTCCGCAACGAAAACCACTGAGGCAAACACAGACAGGCCTCAACCAGCTTATAAAAGGTACGCCCCAAAAGTGAACCACCTCCAACCCGTAGAGAATCCACGAGGGTTGGATATGATACCCAGTGATCACGAGGGTGAAGAATTAAATGAGTATACGCTAGAGTACGGTCAGGCCCCTCAAAAGTTGGAGCCAACGTTAAACTAGCAACTCCGTCCTTTCAGAGCAACCGAAGGATGGAGACACAAAAACCAAGGTTGCTGACTTCACAAGACTATCGTCCATTGTACCTGATGTACCACGATTATCTAATCATTGGGGACAAACTGGCCCTCATGATCTTTAAAAACAGCCTAACAGAACACAACACCCTAAACTGCTCAAAGACCAGCGACCTCTTCTGTCGAGAGGGAAACACCCTGAAATCGGTCCTCGACAACGTTCATAGATTTCCAAGGAACGTGAAAAAGGCAATAATTATCTTGGGTGTCGAGGAACATCAGAATACTGGGTTCCACGTAGAAGTTTTTGACAACCAATACGAAAAATTGATCAAAAAATTGAAAGAACACGCGGTTCGAGACATAGTTGTCACAAAGGTCCCTCCCAGCTCCACAGACCTTGGGAGCCTGACCTATTGGAACACCCTAAACAATATCAACGCCAACATCCACAATATGGCCCGAAGATTTGGCCTAAAGTTTGTCAACCTAGATCACGCGGTTCTGTCCTTCGACCACAGTCGATCCTACGAAGTCAATAATTACTATTTCGACAGGGATGCCAAACTCCGTCTCCTGATAAAAGAGAAAATGTTCAGGGACGATAAACAGTTTAGCACCGAAGCATTAAGCCTGATGGCTGACAAAATAGATTGGGTCCCAAAGAGTGAGGCCCCGATAGTAGACAAAACACCCACCACTCCAGCGGGGAGACCACCAACCACAACTGGACCCCACTCAACTCCGGTTGAGGGTAAAAATGAAAGTATGCCAAGGGTCTCAATAATAGTTCCAGAAGCCTATGATCCATTATCATGTGCAGGCTTTGCAAACTTGCTGGATAACGAGATTGAAGGTGGTAAGGTTGTGTTACGTGCAAGGGTGCCCGACTATATCAAAGCACCATATATATTGTCCAAGGTAAACAACCACTTTTTTCCAAAATTAGGCGACACTGGGTCCCCTTGGACATTCGCGGAGAAAAATGTATTCGCCTCAATTCTGAAACTTTGTCCAGACCTGGACTATAAGGAAATTCCTACATCGGGTCTGACAGTAAAAGCAGTGATTGGGAAGAAGGTGACCAAGGTCACACGTTCGGTACTAGTCACTTGGTACCTATATGACCACAGAACAGAAAGAAGAATCCCCGTGCGTCTGGTCATGCGCATAGTCGAGGGCTTCAACATACCCATGATACTTGGTCATGAATTTTTTGTGGCCTATCATGCGGCTATTGGTTTTGGAAAACGGAAGGGTTTAACATTTACAACCCCCGATTTAAAAGATCACACCATAGCCATCTATGCCTATGACGAAATCAGAGACATGGTCTCCAAGGGAGAGGTCCAGGATCCCCTCCATTATCTCAGAGATTGTCCGATTGCACTTGTGCAAGATGAGACAGTAAGTGGAATAGAAAAGGAGAATATGGCATCGTTCTATAATTTGGAACGACACAACAGTGCCTCTCATCCCTTACAGCCATCTGCACAGGAATCAATGCGCCCTTCGATGGAGGACATCCTTGAGGTATCCACACAGATCGATGAGGAGGAGTTCGAATCCGACGAAATAGAATCACCTCTCGACGTTCAACCACGGTTAATGAAGCATACCAACCGATACGCGGACTTTCCACCTGTCCCCTCGGTTGGGGCTATTTTATCGTACCAGGAAGACGAGGCTCCTGAAAACTCCAAGTGTATAGCGAATATAATGGCTATCTTGAGGGATAACACCCATGTACCCGAATTCACGGACGAGGAGTACGATGAAATGGCAGTCAGTACCAACTTCCCCAACCCTGCTAGAATTGAGGGAAATAAAATACATCCTCGGGGACTCGATTCAGAAGGTGTGTCCCTAAATCCTTATAATATTGGACTGCACGATCTTTCGCCCGTCTTGGCCAACGGGGCCGTCGAAAATGAAATTCAAAGGCTCTCGACTTCGAAAAAAAACTATGATCCCGAATTCAAAAAATTAAGGGATGAATTCGAGGATATTTTTCGCCTAGAACCAGGAGAGTGCAATCTATACAAACACCACTTAAAGGTAAAGGCGGAATACAAACCCACGATGTGTAAAACTTACCCGGTGCCCAGGCACAAAAGAGAAAAAATAAGGGTTAAAATCCAAGAATACTTGGACAAAGGAATAATAAAGGGTTCCAAATCTTCGTACAGGGTGCCCCTTGTCGCGGTACCGAAAAAGGACGGCTCATATCGTCCTTGCGGAGATTTCAGACAACTAAATAAATATCTCGATGTGCAGGGTGATGAAGTCCCCCATATCGAACAACTTAAAACCGAATTTGCCGGGTCACGTTTGTTTTCATCGTTAGATTTTCGTGAGGGTTTTCTGCAAATACTTTTGGACGAGGAATCGCGTCAATATTGCGCGTTCGTCTTCGAAGGAGTGCCCTACGAATTCACGAGGATACCTTTTGGGACGAAAGATAGCATGCAGGCGTTCCTTTCGGCAATAAGAGAAGTCTTTAAAGGGACCGAGGAATTTATAGCAGCCTACGTGGATGATATCTTTGTCCACTCAAAAACTCGTGAGGAACATCTAAAACATCTGAAACTTGTCTTTCAACGCGTCAGGGACGCCCATATGACCTTAAATGAGGACAAATGCGATTTTTTGCTAAATGAAGTCAAATTTATAGGTCATCGCATCGGGGAGGAGGGAATACAACCTCTCGAAGAAAGAACGGTGGTAGTGAGAGACTTCCCGACTTCAAAAAATCAAAAAGCTGTCCAATCCTTCCTCGGGATTGTGAATTTTTATCGAGGATTCATTCCCTGATGCGCAGAAATCGGCCGACCCTTATATCGGCTATGCGGTAATGTCCCCTTTGAATGGAACGACGAGACGCAAAAGGCATTTGACACACTGAAAACGGAAATGTCGAGATGTATATTGGAAGCCCACCCACAATATGATCGTCCATTTTTTATTATGGGGGACGCATCAGGCTACGGAATTGGAGGCTTCATTTACCAATTAACGGACGATAACCAGCCAAAAATAATTAGTATGGTCAGCAGGCTCCTTTCGCGAGCTGAAATGAATTATATGACCTACGAAAGAGAATTATTGGCCATTATCTACACCCTGAAAAAATGCTATTTCATGTTACTCGGGTATGAGCTAATCGTTTTCACCGATCACCAAAGCCTCTGGATGTTACGTAACGAAAAACGATATTGCTCGCCAAGGGTTGTGAGATGGATCACTACCCTCGAGGAATTTAATATAAAGGGCATCAACCATATTTCTGGTTCAAAAAATGAGATTGCGGATGCCCTCTCGAGGTATCATAAGACCTATATCTGTCACGAGGACAACTTTGTGGTTCCTAACAGCATTTGTCAAGCCCCGGAGCTGATTGTTGGCCCCCTACTTCCCATACTGGAAGACGCGGAAATCATTTCAAAAAACTTCACTCAATGGTATAATGAGATTGCTGGGTTACAGAAAGAAGACTCGGAGATTTCCCTCGCTTTTAACCACCAATCTCAACGCCGCGTCACCTTCGAGGATGGCTTATTCTACATCCAAGGGAGAGATGGAAAACGGAGAGTTTATCTCCCGGTAAAGAATAGAAATCAATGCATCACATACTATCACTCGGATGCACAACACCCCGGCATAAACAAAACAGTCACCATTATACACCGTTTTTTCGACTGGCCGGGGTGCAAGGGTGATGTCATAGATCATATAAAGCAATGCAGAAAGTGTATAACTTGCAAAAAGGATCACTTCACCCCCTATGGGGAAATGAAAAACGTTATCGCTAAAGAAAAGAATGAATTAATCGCGGTGGATTATTTCGGCCCTCTGCCCCAAGGTCGAGGCTCCGTGCAAAAGATACTGGTGGTCCTCGATGTCTTTACAAAACATGTAAAGCTGTATCTAGTGAAAATAATGAACACAGAAAGTACCATAGATAGGATGGAACGCTACATAGCTGAGTTTGGGAAACCCAAAAACATTCTATCGGACAATGGTCCGCAATTTTCGTCCTCAAAATGGACTGAACACTGGAAATCGCAGGGCATCAACACCAGGTTCACCTCGATTTATCGTCCTGCCACAAACCCTGCCGAACGGGTCATGCAGACCCTCGCGGAATGTTTGAGGATACATCTTGAAAATAGATCAAAACACTCCAAATGGCCAGACCACATAAAAGATGTGGAAAGAAAAATAAATACAACTGAACATATGGTCACTGGAGTGCCCCCCGTCCTTCTACATCTCCGGATGCGCCACACCGTACGCGGAAGCGCCAAGCTGGAGAAAATCTCTGAGGAAGAGTACTCGAGAGTGTTGAAATTGGTGCAGGAAAGAATAAGAAAAAAATTAGAAGACAGGAAAAAATACTTCAATAAATCTTATCCTCGCCCAATACGATTAAAATACGGGGACATGGTATATGTCAAACAGCACCACCTATCAAATAAGGAAAATAAATTTGCAAAAAAGCTGGCCCCCATCTACAAAGGTCCATTCCTGGTCGTCCAAGAGAAGGGGAGAAACTCATACATCCTGGAGAGCCTCGAAAATGGGAACCAGGGGCAACAACATATAAACAACCTGAAATACTAGGCTTGTATAACGTAAAATCACGAGGGTGAGAGAAATACTTTCATTTTGTAAACACCCTTCTGGAAAAAATACACGAAAATAATAAAAGAAAATAACCATCACAAAAAAAAAAAAAAAAATATAAATAATTAATTTCAAAAATTTCTTTTTCCCGCACAAATTTTAGAATGTCGGTCAAGTCATTCGTCGACGTAATTTATTTGTCCCTGGAAAAATACCAGGACGAATTACGTCGACTGGCCGACCCTGAGGTTGCGGCCAAAATACCGGCGCACACGCGCTTGGTCATTCGTGCGGACATTTTGGCCGCACACCGAAGGCTGAGTTTCCTTCTCGAGGAAACATTCGTACTGGCAGACCCGGCGATCGAGGCCATGTTGACGGTCTACAGTTCGCCACCGCTCAACACCGCTGCGCCCACCGAACTTTCGTCGACCCCGGCCATCTCGGACGTAACCGAGATGCGCCCCGAGGACTGCCTCAACCTGATCACACCCGAAAGGTGTGAGGCAGATTCGACGAACCGGCCAAAAAGGAGGGCGAGGCGCTTGGTATCTCGCGCTCCTGCACTGCCCTCTTCGAGTGATTCATCAGTTGTCGACGCGGTGAGGGCCATTTTGCCCTCATCGCCGCTGAAGGACTCCACGTCAGAGACCATTTCTCTGCTGGAAGACTTCGAGTCGACACTGGCGTCTCTCGTGGTGGATCTGTCGGCATCGGAGGGCGCTGAACTGGTCTCGACCACCCTCGGCGTCTCTCCCCTGTTCCAGTCAGCCACCACACTAGAGGCAACGGTCTCCCCGATGACGTCTCTGGTCTCCGCTCTCGATATAGCTACCGTTCGGGAGGGGACCAATACAAACGACATCATCGCCATTCCCAGGGACCACGGCCAGGACGAGCCAGTCGAGTCTCAGGAAACAACCACACGCTCCATCGTGGCGTCCGCCGCCTTCAGCACGCCCTACGCGACCCCGGATGTCGTAATCCGGGAGACTGCGGCGACGGAGAAATTCGTGGCCTTCACTGCTGCGATTTCGTCGCCCAGTCGAACCACCACGATGACCGCGAACGACGACGAATACGTGGAGCCATACTCCCCCGGCTTCGTCATTCATGACTCCATGGTGGACACCATCAATGGGATCATTAACGCCGTTTCTTCTCCAGCGCGGAGGGAGAAACTAAGCCTCAAGGTTTCTATCCCGCTGGAGAAGCTTGGTACCGATTTTCTTCAGGTCCCATCCGCCGCACCCACCACCATGGAGTCCCCCATCGTTATCTCCGACGACGAGGATAGCGACCACCCCAGCCAGGCAACAACGATCTCGGAAGACGAAGAAATGCAGGCGAGGCGTCAAATACCGCCCCCCATTTCTCAAGCATTTTCGATCTCCGCGCCCATTGCGCGTCTCGGGAGCCTTGTAAACGTCACCGCCTCGGCTGGTGACGTAACGGTGGTGACGCAGTTTACCACGTGCGTAACGACTCCCGCAGTCACCACCACCTCTGGCGAATTGCGTGTGGTCCTTCGTCGTCTGGATCCTTTGACAACTCCTTGTGAGGGTGGCGTGATAACCTCGACCAAAGTTGACAGTGGTCCGAAGGAATCCGCCCCCTCCAAGTCTTGGATATCAGTCCATGCGACTGAGAAAACAAAAAAGAAGGGGACAATGGAGCGCAAGAGACCCTCAAAACCCAGGGGAAGGGGGTTAACCATGGCGAGTTTCGCTGGTTCCGACCCTGAAAGCGCCAATCTATCCCGTCACCCCGACATGAGTATTTCCAAAGTGGCCCCGAGGTCCTCCGAGACCTCGTCGACTCAGGAGAATTGGGCCAGGCCAATCTCGAAGCCCCGTGGTTCTTGGACTTCGAGTTCAACCACTGCCAGATCGACACATAAAAGTGTCCCTACGGTAACAACGAGGCAAGCCCCCATACCTGAGTCGGCAATAGGATTTACACCCCGACCTGCAAAAGACGCACCTATTGGGGACATAAGGTATTTGAACGGAGAGTTGTCCCCCGATCAAGTTAACAACTTTGTAAAAGCAAGTCGGTCAGGTGACCCACCTCTCATGGGTCCCTGTCCCCCTAAAACAGATCCCTTTTATTGTGGCCCTGTGGCCCTACCCAAATTTACTATCCCTAAATTATCATCGGTGACGACGAATATTCCAATCATCACCCCTATTTCCGTTGTCACCAACCCCCATCCTTATTCCTCAACAACCCATACGAATTCTCGAAATGAATGTCGCTCTTCGACACGAGCGCCCCAAAATCCTCCAAGGTCCGGTAACCCCGGATACTTGACGTGGGATCCCCCATCGTCTGACTCCCTTCTATCTAATTTGCTTCCCCTACAGGCGATGACAACCCCGTCGACACGCGACGAAGCGATGGCCGGTAGAGGCGAGGATGAACCCTTGTTCGTCTCACGACCCTCTACCCTGCACTCTGTCGGTTCTGACCGTTTCGAACCCCCTCCCTATTGTGAAGTTGAGGATGAAGCCCCTCCAGCCTACAATAGTATTGATTTTTCGATACCCGATGGACCAGAAGCAAGACCCCCATCTCCCTCTTTTCATTCTAAACTCCCTGGTCCACAACTCCTCAGGGAGTTGACTTTACCCCCTTCAAGACCTATTGTGTTTCGTTGTCGAGTTGAAAGGGACGTTCAACGCCGTCTCATATATTATGACAACCAACAGGCTGTGTCCGTATGCGGGGAAGAACCCTTTAGTTCGTCCGTCCTGGCGCAAAGGCGCGAGTTATGCGAAACGCAGTATATTAGAATACGGTGGAAGATTCGCGGGTCCAAACCTTATTGGTTTGATTCCACGGCCCTCCTGAACTTACACCTTCCCTCAGGACGGTACGCGGGTGTAAAGGCCGGGCTCGTTTCGAGCCATGGAAATTCCATCAATTTGGGCAGCGATTTCGCCGCCCTTCACGAGGTCGACGTCCAGATACCGCAGGGGAGGGACAGGGGCGTCGTATACATTAACGGTGAGGGTTTTCCTTGCCGTTACGTGTTTGCGGAGTTCTCTGAGCCCCCTTCTCGGAATTCTGGTCCTCGGTCCTCTCGTCCCCCTAACCAGCGGCGATGAGGTATCTCGCGGGCGCTCCTATTCTCCTTCTTCCCTGACTCTGACCTTTTTCCCTATCATGTCTCTTTATCCCATCTTGTACTAAAGTAAAGAAAAAGAATAATAACGTAAAATTTCTCGTTTTGAAAAAAAAAAAGAGGAAACACAAGATGGGACAAATAACGTAAAACACCCTTCGTAATTGTTGGCCGAGGCAACTTTACGAGGTAATGACCCTTTTTATTTTTTATCTTTTTAACGAAGTTTCTTGGCAGCCCCCTCGGTGGCGAAACCCATCTCTTCGGTTGTTTTTATTTGTTGATTTTTCATGACTTTCATTTTTTTATATGTACTGTTTTTCGGCCTGTTTTCGTTGCCTCTCGGCAACTTGCACTTTTTGTTGTTTTTGTTGTGGCCGATTTTTGTTTTTTAAAGTCATTTTTCATTTTTCGCAAAACCGAAGGACCCGTCCAAAAACTTTTCATTTTTTCCTAATTTAACGTAAAATCTGTCCCGCACCTGCCTTCTTCTAGTCCCCGTCTCTTCTCTCGAGAATGCGACGTAGTCTGGGGGGAGCGTGTGGAATGCGGCCATCCCCTAAACCTAAAATTTGATAATTTTCGTATATTTTTCCCCAATAATAATAATAAAAAATTGAAATTGAAATCTAAAATCTACACGCAAACGCCGTGAGCGTCTTCGGCTAGGCTAAACTCTTGGCCTAGCTACGTAGCCTAAAGTTTTTTCCCTCTCTCACACTTTCGGTCTTTTCATTACCACCATTTTTATTTTTAAAGTGGTGGCAATGACTTCATACAACCTCGGTTGTCGGAAAATCCCCTGCCATTTTGTTCAATATTATATTTTTTCTGTACTTTAAATTTTTATTATGAACTCTACCAGAATTCATCCTTCGTTTTGTCGTCGACCACTGAGGTCGAATTATTTTTTTCGTCTGTAATTTTGTAAAGACTAAATTTTTAATACATTTTTATTTTTCATAATGGATTAATTTTATATTCGCGGGCATCGGGCCCGCTCGAGGCAATTAATTGAGGCAAACTCAGGCTGCTCTTTTCGAAAAAGACGCCTTCTCGGATACTCAGCTATGAGGTAAATTTCTTTTATTCACCTTTTTTCATCTTTCCTGTTGCATGGTATAAAGCGGTTCAATCGATCACCTGGCTAGCTGAGCAGGTCTTGGGGCCCTTAACTCGCATCTTCACCGAATTCTGTTGGTGGAGATGCTCGTGGAACACTCAATGGAGTGGTTTTTTTATAATGGGAAATTATGCTGGTTTATGTATTGGGCTGGGATAATCCACCCAGGGTTGCATACCACATCAGTAAATTCTTCTTTTGACCACTTCAAATTAAATCATTGGCCACCTCAGAAAAATCTACTAAAATAAATTTTGCGAACTACTTCTTCACATACATGAAGAAAATTTACATAAATTAAATTATAATTTATAAATTTTAACACAAAATTATGAAGTAGGGTGAGTGCATCAATTTGCAATGCCACACCAGTTTGCAACACTAACTTTCTTGGCATTAGTCAGCTGATAAAAATAAGGCTCCATTATGCTATAATTCATCTCTGCTTTTTTCTTCAGAAAGAAAGGTTGATATGGAAATTAAAAAATGTAACTTTTACTTCTTATCTTGGGAACTGTTAAAAAATAAGAATTACGTGTTTCATTGCAGTTTCTTCCGTTGTGTTGATTTTCTTATTAGAAATATTGAAAGTTCAGGTTGCAGAAAATAATTTCAGTAGGAGTGATTGTTGTGAAAATTTTGTGATGAAATTTTTTTTGCAAGCCAGTGAATACACCTAGAATTGATATTAAACAAATGGTGAATGTATTCAGTTTGTAAGAATTTGGAAGAGAGTGTTCCAAATTAGTGAAATTTATTAAAAATGGATCTTCAATATGCAATATCTATATACTGTTTAAGTTTACAAATTTACTTGATTATTTGAGTATATATTGTATGATTATACTTATATAATTCTCAGTGAGTAAGTAATACTTAAAAAATTTTTTTTATCATAGGTATATATTGTTCACAAAATCAGTCATAATTATAATTTGAGAAACTCAAAGTAATATACTATACATACTGAAAATTTAACTCAGATAATTGATTTTGTGTATGTGTTGCAAATTGGTACAGAGAATCTTGCAAACTGACACCAAAGTAGTGTTGCTAACTGGATCATTAATGTTGTAATCTTATGAACAATATTTTCAGGCATTATCTAGCTGATTGTAGCTTTCAAAGGTCAAAAATTATTTTCAATGATATTTTTGTATTTGTCATAAAAAATAACATTGGAATGGTTCATTTCTATTGACATTATTCATTTGATAAGCAATATACAGCAATATACGTATTTTAAAGTTCACAAATTTTTTAAGGTGTTCCAAACTAGCGCACTCATTCTAGGTACATATATCAAATTAATCCCTGTTGAAGTTAATGAAATTTTTCAATCACTTTCCCTATTTCCTTCAAATCAGTGAAAAGTTACAGCTCACTCCACAATCTGTTTGACTGTACTATTAAGACACATCTTACACTATTTCATAACAAAATCACAAATTGGGAAACACAATGAACAATATTATTTCTATGTTTGTAGTCAGCAAAATACAAAAAGAGTCACATGTTTTTCTTATTCACATAATGATTGGGCTTGATGTTAAAATGTTTTCTATATTTTTCATCTATCCTTATCATACCTTTGTTATACGGATTTTTATAGAGATATGTTCAAAGATGATATTGGCCATAGATGGAAATTATCCTATGTACATTGAGGAGGAAAGAAAATTTTTCTGTGGTACCTATTACAGTAGCAGGGGAAAATACGTTAAGATTATTTCTACACTGTGCAAGCTGGTCTTCTGTTAGTATCCCTTCAACAAATTGAAGATAAAATAAACACATCACAATGACTTGTATCTTCGTTTATTATTCCCTGTAATGTACCTCAATACCTACCCTAATACTTTACTTTGTGAGGTAAATATTAATATTTTGTGTATCAATATGAAAAAATATTGATACCCGAAAATTTCAACTCCACACCTTATTTTGAATATATTTCTTCTGAAATATATCTATTAATTTGGTGTATTGATGTTTTCCTTGGAGTACCAATATATTATTATAGATGTGAAAAAATTCATTACTACTTTAATTTTAAAAGAGAATTAATCCAATTTTGCACAATATAAATCAATAGTCATCCAAAATGCCAATACCATATCATTCTGGCCTGAACACATTCACTCAGCTTGTCTCTTAATCCCATCTGTAAGTGAGTAGGTACCTGTATAGTCACGCAAGATATTAAAAATTTAAACACTTTTTCCTTCGTAATTACTAGTAATTCATCCTAAGTCATCGTTAGTTCAAACAAACCTAATTTTTGAATCAACACTGTTTTCAAAACTTATTCTGGACCTCATTTTTTTGTTATGACGAATCCAATGAGCCTATTGCCGAAGCTGTTGCTCAATTAGCTCAAAAGTTATCGCACTTTTATGTTTCGATCGAATTTTGAAAAAATCCTCAATCCGAACGCTTTTTTGATCGTACCGAGCGAAGACTGCATCGAATCATTTCGAAATTGTTACAATGACCAAGAAAATAATTGAGCCGTGAGTTACACTAAACAAAGAAAATATATTTTTGAATTGAATGAGGTGAAACTGAGTAAAACTTTCTGATTTATCCATCATCAAACAACTTCTGATGATGCCATTGCTCACAGATAACCATACTAAAATTTATCAAAATTTCAAATTAAATAATTTAAGTTCAACTCAATTTCGATATGAAGAACTAATTTTTTAATTCGATCTTTTTAAAAAAATTTACAGGTTTCACACTTTATAACAGTGAGAGGAGGACACTGAAAATGAATATAAATTAAAATTATTAAGAGTTGTTCATTTTTTGTTTTCTTTCATTTTCTCATTTGTTCCATAAAAAACAAAACATCATTACCACCTCCACTTTATTTTTCATTACTTATCATTTTCTCCTTTCACTTTTTTTAATGACTTCTCATACAAATCACACATAAAATATTGGTAAATAGTAGGTGGTGGACACTTTTTCATGACTTGACTCCAGTACGATTTTCAATTCCAAATATTTTGTTCATCTACTGTGATTTGAGTTGTTGTTCAGCCAGTGTTTATTATTCAGTAATTTTAATTTTTTTGTCAGGGATTCCGAACTAGATACAAGGGGTTAGGTTTATTTTTTCTTAAAAATTGAGTGATACATCAAACGTACTATTTGTAGTACCAGCTGATTTCAAATTTTCAGTTTTCAATTGGATTGAAATACTCACTGAGTTCTTCATGAACCAAAAAGAGGATGAGGATGATTTTTTTCAACAAACTGATTCTACCATGTGTTTATGTGACTCTGAATTCACATTCTCTGTTCATTTTTAGACTGATTCACTCATTTGTCTTTCAGTGATTCTAAAAAGGGGTTAGAATAATTTTTTCTCAAAAAATTTAGTAATACATTGTGGATTATTTATTTAGCGGTTGGATTTAAAAATTTCAGTTCATGTTTGGACTGAACCACTCATGAAGCCCATTCTTTTAAATTTGTTGAAAAAGGACATTGTAATATAAAATTTAAATTGGTACCAGCTAATAGTACAAAAAAATTGTCCAATCTACTCGAATGACTAGATGTAGTGCTACATAAAAATTGTCCTTTTCAGTATTACTTAAGTAACCTTCTTGCATAGCCCTCTTATTTAATCTATAAACTTATGATTTGTTTTATTTCAATCCAGCAATTTTCTCCAGCATTCTCTTGGAGCCGCCGCTTTTTTCTGCCAATGTTTATTTTCAACAGATAGCTACAAATATGACTGGAAGATTCATCTAAATGTATTAGCTTATTACAACCCGGACAGATATTATCATGGCAGTTCTAAACAAGTAACTTTCTTCCAAAAGAAACACTTAATGTATAATTCTGGTAAAAATAAAATATACCAAACAATGATTCCATGTTACGGACAACATAGACCAATTAGGACAAACTGGGAATTGGATGATTATCACCATACATTTTTTGTAGCAACTATCAAATTTGGGAATTCCGTTTATATATTTAGAAAGGCAATAAAATCATGCCAAGAGGTATTTGTGATCCACGAGAGAATTGAATTTCCAATGGACCAACAAAGTATTCCAGACCTACAAATTACAGAACATTCCGTCAATATGGCTTCCATTTTGAACACGGTTGAAACAATAAACTATGACCAAGAAGAAGTCGAAAGAATATATATCAACGAAATACCTACAATTGAAACTACTCCATTTGAGTGAGTACTTACCTACTTTCGTTTTTTATAATCTCAAATAAAAATTTATTCAGAAAAATAGGCCACAGTGAGATACGCGGATTACGAGAATTTGCGAACGTTCTTCATCTTAGACTTCAGTGTCGGTGAATTGTGGCCAAATTATAAAATTTAGTTTAAAATGGACCATATTAATTGTGAGCCATCCTTTCGTATTAATTGAGGCTCTTCTGAGGGTATGAATAATTGATGCCTATGTGAAGCTATGAATAAATTGCGGCCTGTAACGGCCAATAGAAGCTCTAGTTTACCGTTTAGAACCACTTTCAGTATAACACCATAGGGGAAATATTATAGTAATATTTCTCTTATATTTTAAAATAATTGATATACTATCCACGAACTATTGTGGACCTTAACCTTCTGAGAGATAAAAATATTCAACACAATTAGTATTTCAAATTAGTTTTACTAAAATTTGCTAATGTATAATAGTTAATAGTATTTCAAACATAATTAAGCCAACATTAGGGTTAAGGTCTTAGACAAGAAGTGTCTATGTTAGGCTCAATCGCCGAAAACGGCCAGTGGCCGAAAAAAACGACCACATCGTGTTCTGGAAAGAAGAATTTGCCAAAAGCCGAAATTTCGGGTTATGGTCACTTCAAGAAGTTCAGAACGCGTTCTGGCAAATGCAAAACAACCATATAACAAAATTCGCATCTTGGGCATGGAAAAAAAGCCCACAACGCTTTTTGGCAATAAGAAATTACCACTACGCGTTCTGTATATTTTTCCAATTACCACAACCCGTTATAATTATTACATTTAAAAGGGAAATAAAAACGAAAAATTTGGATTACCTTTCTTTGAAATCACATTTTTTACCTTACAACGGGTTGTGGTAATTGGAAAAATATACAGACCGCGTTGTGGTGGTTTTTTTCGGCCACTGGCCGTTTTCAGCGATTGAGCCTAACATCTGTACATAAAGTAAGTAAATGTAATAATTTAGAAACTGAACTGAACATTAAGTGTGTGATTGGATATGGTGAATAGACTAAGTGAGGTAGGCATTTGTTATAATAGGGATATGTTGATTCGTAATAATATCGAGAGACAGGTGTATTTAGGTCACTGAATATGACAACGGGATTTCTATATTGGTTACGTTTTGGATGGATAAATTTTAGATTGTTTACAAAAAGAGTTGTAAGATGTTTTGGTAATATTCAAATACTAAAATTTCTGGTATTCGAAACAGTGTTAACGAATATTGTTTGTCATACCTATTTAAAAATAGACGAAAATATACGTTACACAATTCTCCTGGGGAACAAAAAAAAAGGGAAAAACATTTTTCTAAAGTCTATCCACCAAATAAGTTTCTTATGAGCTAAGCATAGATAAAGATTATGTCATATAATGCGATTATAATATACTTATAATACAATTTTTTTAGATTATTAGAATGAACAAAAAAACATTTTTTTTAAGTATATTTATATTTAATACATCATATTATTTTACCTAATTTTTTTTTTTTACAGTGCTGTACTTTTTGATAGATTAATACTATTTTGGGTTGGGCTTAATCTTAAATAAATGATGATAATGATTATGATAATAGATAAAATGGATACTCATAATAGAAGTATTTTGTTAATAAAAGTAAAATAATCATTAAACTTTTGATGGTGGATTTGATGTTCTTCAAAAGAGTTATCAATAAACGAATTTGAATGAGAGATAAATTTATTCATAAATTTATTAATATGGTCAATAAAGCTATGCGGATAAGTGGAAGTATTTACTAATGATGCATGTTCTTTTAAAAGTTGATTTTTTATAATATCGTATTCTTCTTTTAAAGAAATTTTGTTAGCCAGAAAGTTTAATCAATCTCTAAAATTTAAGACTTGACAGCAAAAGCATTGTGTGTCTCCAAAGAAAGATCTAATTGGAGTAAATACGCTTTGTTTGCTTTGAATGGAAGGTGGGGTTGAGTAAAAGTCTTGAATCATCACAATGTTATGGTCTTTCAGGTTTTTCATTGAATTTTTTATTTGTTTTGCCATATCTGGATATTTGAAATTTTTCCACGTTGTTTTGTTACATAACTGGTGTTTGAAGATTGTAGCGAGTAATTTATCTGCTGATTGGAGCAGATCCAGTTTAATGGAATAAATGATTGGGGCTAATTTGGAGTATATAACAATATTGATTATTTCTTGAGAATAAGTGACAGTTTATGCCATTGTAGACCTATATGGGTCAGATGATGTTCCTTGTTCAATAATTTCTGTAATGAATATTGTAATAATAGAAATTTTTAGATGTGTAGACATTTTCTGCAACAGAAAAGATGCAATATCTCAGTAATTTAAAAATGGATTGTTTATAGACCTTAATTTTATGGAATTTCCATGGTATGTTGACAGTTGAGGGTGAGTAGAAAAACAAAATGTTAGCAGACGTTGTATTAATTAATTTGTTCAGATTTGGATTTATAAATTACGCTAATTTTCATCTATTAGTTGAGTTTTCTGACTGTTGTGAACAAGTGGTTTTGATTGAGGGAAATTTATTAGCCAAAATACCGTTTTATTTCTTTGATTAATAATTTTTTTGTCCATTTCATATTAATTTTGGTTGTTAAGTTTTGGTTAGTATGTGTTTTTTTTTGTTTCGCGTTTTATTCATTTTGTTTTTTTATATTTTTTTCATTATGTTGGTAATTTATATGAATGACCGCGTGTTTGTATCAAATGGAGAAGTCAAGGCCAACGAGACCTGGTTCCTGGGGGAAAAGATCATCTCAAAACTACAGAGTTTTCCAGCATTGTCTGTGTGAAGCTCGACTCTTCTTTTGTTTACATAAGTTGTTTTCACTTTTTTACCAGGCATTGGCAATTCCAATTGTAGTGAGTATCTGAATGAGTTCGAGTCTCACCCAATTTCCAGGGAGGTGATTGAAGAGGAACTGGGCTACTGGAGCTACTCAGCACAATTAACCTTTGCCTGGACTCCGTGGAGTTTTTTAAAACCCTTCTCTTTTCTTTGCTTATCTACTATTTTCATACACTGGTGAAGAAGTTCAGCCTAAAGGGGTTGAAGTTGGAGTTCCAAGGCAACCTCGGTACATGCGTTGTTGTTTGTTTGGGCATACTTGCTGGATAATTAATGGGATTGCTGTGAGTTTCACAACACAGCAATGAAACTGTGATCATCCTGTACATCCATTTGGACAGATATTACCTACAAAATGTCCTCATCAGCACGGATGAGATGGGGCATGTTTGTTATTTGAACAAACATTACAAGCCCCATCTATGTGTGTCAGTGTTGGTGGTTGGATTTCACTTCCTCCGGCACTACAATGCTACAGAACTAGGTTGTGCTATCTTCACCAGGACCATTTGGAATGGTATCTGATCCTCCGGTATACTCTTTCCTGTGATACATGCCTACTATTAAAGAAAGCCTCTCCACTTTAGATTTGTGATTGTCGAAGGAGCAAGGCCGTAGCATTTTGCCAGTGTCAACTGAGGCTGCCAGTGATGTCAGTAGGGACCAGTAAGCTGAATTTTTAACCAAATACGCTGATACCTGGGCCATAGGTGAGTTTTGATTAATTTTAGTTAAATTTATTAGTAATTTTTATAACATTGTTATGCCAAAATTATTTTTATCAAGAGAAAATTTAATCAGTTGGGAGGGACTTAAGGGATACTTAATCTAAAATGTGAGGATGTGTAATATACTTTACAAAACATCAAACTTGTATATCACTTTAGGCAACCCCTTTGTTTAAGCATGATTTGGGTTGGGGTTGGGGTATTGAAGTTTTTGTTGGCACTATTTTCATTTAAGTCATTAATTACAGGAGATTTGTATGGAATTAATTGACATAAATGAACCATTTCTTCGTATGTTGTTTTACCATCCAATTTTATGAGATTAACGTAATTTAGATCCGTGACCTTCTTAACAATCTTTTGTGGTCTGGTATATTTAATTTTATTTTTCACTACTTTTTTGATTAATGTAATAGTACAAGGTCATTGGGTTTGAAGTCAATGATCTTGTGGTGTGCGTTATAAGGTTTTGCATTTTTTTCCAATGTTTTTTTCACTAGACTTGGTGTTTTTTCGCTTGTTTAAAGAAGGATTTTGATCTCCTCTTCACAAGTTGTAATATTATTCAATTTTTTGGGTAATTAATTCCAGTAAATTTATTTTTGGATTAAACCATGAAGCATATAAAATGGAGATTTTTTTTTAAGTGGTCAATTGGACTGGTATTATAGGCAAACATGATTTTGTTTTTGTGGTGTCAAACAATTCTGTTTTGTGGGAATGTTTGTATTTGTATAGTGATTTCTTAATCACTCCATTAATTTTATCTACTAATCCCTGCAATTGTGGGGAATAGAAGGATGAGAATACCAGCGTAATATTATTTTCTTTACAAAATTTGCAAATGGATTCATCGGCAAAATGACCTCCATTATCGCATGAAATTTTAGTCTGTGGGTCATACGTATAACAAATAAATTTTAAATACTCAATTATGCACTGAGAATTTGGATTTTTTGTTGGATATGTTGCGCAGAATTTTGTACTTTTATCAACACCAACCAGTACGTACGAATGTTAGTATTTGGTGAGGAATTTGCCAATGAAATCATTTTCCAAGTGTGAAGAAGATTTGGATCATCTACTTCAATATGTTTGAGATGAGCAATCTCTTTTGGGAAGTTTTTGAACAATTTGGCATTTGTGACAGAATGAAATATATTCTGTAATTTTTTGCGCCATATTTATAAAGAAAAAAAGATTTTTTACTTTATGTTTGGTCTTTTTTATTCCAAAATGACCTCCATGCAGTGGATCATCATGCAGTTTTTTTAAGACTGTCAGAATTAATTTTTTGGGAAATATGGTAACCAATTCATCATATGAAGTGGTTGGGTTGGGTAATTTTTTAAACACATTATTTTCATCCAAAACATATAATTGGATCGAATGATTTATTATATGCGATTGATTTTTTCCTTTTTTTATTTTGTTATAATTTAATAATGAGATCACATTTTTCTAATTCAGGTAATTTTCCTGCATTGTTTTTAAATCTTTGGGCAAATCAGTTTTGGGAAGAGGATCAGAAGTTGGAGCTTCTGTTAGATTGGGTAAAGTGATGTTTTGATTCAGGGTTTTAGGTGAATTTGGAATCATTGAGAGGTTAGGGTGGTCTGATAGTCGAGGTTTGACTCTCTAGTAAGAGCAGATCTGGTGACTACATTTGTGGTAGCCTAGTAATTTGGACATCTTTGTAAATGAGTAAATTCATTCTTTGGGGAATTTGTGGGTTGTATTCCTTGGTAATTAGGGCATGTTGAAGCAGTGGAAGGAGGGTAAAGGTAATTTTGTATCATACTTGGATTATTTGAATAATACCATAAATTTTAGTTTTGGTAAAATATGGGGTTTAGGGGAGCTGTATTCTGATTGTGAATTCTACAAATAGTATTCACGTTCTAGTCTCCTTCTGGGAAGGTGTATTTTTTATCTACTAAAAATTAGCCAAATTCAAAGGTAATTTCATTGTGTTCATCAAGAGGACAAGATAAAAGGTCGGCCATACAGTTATTTTTCCCAGTGATTTGTTTAATTTGATAACTGCATTCATTTAATTTTGATATTTGTATAATCAATCTTGGGCTTGGGGTGTTAAATTTCTGATTGTAAATCAGAGGTTTATGATCCGTGTATACTATGAAGCATAATGCTAGTAGATACCCACAAAAATGGGCCAGGGCATTGGTTATTACCATCATTTCAAAATCCAAAAAACACACTTTTGAATTGGCAGGTTGGACTCTTTCAGAGAAATATCCAACAGGATTTTTATGCTTTGTAATAGGGTTAGTTTGCAGAAGCACTGCACCTAATGGTATTTTAGAAGCATCGACCTCTACACAAGTTTCTAATTATGCGTTGTAAATTGCAAGTACAAGTTTCAAAATAATAAAATCTTTTAATTTTTAAAATATTTCAAGATTCTCTTATTTAATTTTATATGAACATTTGATTTGGTATATGTTTCTCTTAATAAGTCAGTAAGGGCAGCTGTAATTTCTGCCAAGTTAGGAATTAGTTTCCTATGGTAGTTTATCAATCCTAAGAATGACCGGAATTGTTTTAATATATTTGGGGGATTTAAATGTTTTATTGCCACAATGTTTTTATTTAGTGGTCTTAGTTCATTACATCGGAGAGCATGTCCAAAAGTATCAGTTTCATTCCATGCAAATTGGGGTTATTTATTTTTATTTTTAAATTTACTTTGTTTCGCCTTTTTAAAATTTCTTTTGTATTTTTGAGTCATTCTTCAAATTTTTCACCAAAAATAAAAATATCGTCCTGGTAACACACCATTTTTTTCCAAAATATATCATGGAAAATATCATCAATGAAATACTTAGACCAATTAGGGTAGAATTGAATACATATCCAATTCCATCCACATTAATTCCGGTTTACTGTTTAGATTATTCTATGAGAGGAATTTGTAAGTACCCACTGTTTAAATTAATTGTTGTGAACCAGTTTTTATTCCTTAAATAGGGCCATATAACATCAATTGTAGGGAAACGATTGTTATCGATAATAATTCTTTGGTTCATTTTTTGGTAGTCTACTAAGTCTCTGCAGACTTGGTCTGGTTTCTTTTTAACAAATATCAGTGATTCGTAATTTGATTTTTGTATTTTTAAGACACCTGCCTTTACTAAGTCATCGACTAGTTTGTGTACTTCCTTATGTTTGGCATGTGAGAACATAAAATTTATACACCTCATTGGCGTTTTGTCCTCAACTTGGACAACTTGTTCGGATACTTTACAGACAGAAACTACGTCTGTTTTCCCAGAAAAAATATTAATAAATTCGTTTATCATTTGGTATACTTTTATTTTTTGTTGTAAGGACTCAGGATGGGATTTTCACAATAATCCTTAAAAATTATTTTCTCAGTTACTTTTTCTATTTGGCATATATTAACATCAACTGCACTACTTAATTCAAATTTTTCGAGATATTTGGTTTCATAAATCACATGGGGTTTGTCATTATTATTGACAGCCGCTATCGTATCTTCCGATACAATTAAATATAAATTATTTTTTTCTTCCATGGAAGTTTCATACAGAAATTCCAGATGTTTCAGCAATGTTGTTAAAATTAGCACAAAATTTGCCTCGATTTTAAAAGTTTGGGGGGCCTAATACTTAAAAGACTTAATATAGCATAATGAATTTTCTTTTTCAATGGGTTAATTGTGACATTCAGGCATATGAAAAGTACGCTCTTTGTAACCTCAAGTTAGAGTGAATCTGTTTTTTGAAAAGTCCTGTGGGTTCACCTCTAAAACCCACAGGCAAATGAATGAGGAATTGTGTGTTTGTGAGTTACCGTTTTGGTAAGGCAGCCAACATTTTACAACATCCTAAACCGGCGACTAGCGAAAGACATTGCCGGTGTATATGTTAGGCTAAATACGCACGTCATCCACAAGTATTGGAAGATAGGCACGTGTTTTGTGTTTAGCCTAGCATCTCAACCGCAGCATGTGCGTTTTTGTACGCATATCAGTGATAGGCTGCGTTTGTAGCATGTAGGCTAAACGGAGAACGAATTTCGTTGATCGTCCGTTTTAGCTTATGTGCTCACAAACGCGTATTTGTTTTTGACGTTTGTAGACTTTATTGCGCGGACTTGGTGATGGACCAAGTCCGTGGTCTGTTGACTGGGGACAAACCCCAAAAGAAGGGATGACATGGTCCCCACAGCTACTCCCCCCAGTTTCACTGTTGGTGGAACGACTCAAGTTCTGAAGTCTGGGGGTACCCATGGACGATCTATTGGTGTCCGGTAGGTGGCCTCGCATTATTGCGAGGGTTGGCATTTCCTCCGAAGATCAAGTCTCAGAGGGCCACACCGAGGGTATGTCCAACGTTAGTTCCGTCATAATAGGATAGTCTACGGCGTTGTTGATAATTGTTTCAAGATTGGACACCATGTTTTCTATTCCTAAGTGGGTGGTGTCCCAGTTCGTCCGCCTGAGTATTTTTTTGGAAAGTAGTGTAACTCTGGAGAAGTGGCGATTTGGAAATACCAGTATTTTGAAAGTTGTTTCGAACAACATAGTTGGAAAATTTGAAATTTGAAAATTTTGGCTCTCTGATTTTCGGAGGTGAGGAAATTGCTTGCCTTCCTAGCATCAGGTGTCTCGGTGGTGTTAGCCACAGAGGAACAAGCTGCCGATTGGTCCACAGGAAATGGAAGAATTTTTGGGGTTTGATGCGTCATCTCATTGAGAATTGACTTAACATCGGCAACTTTCTCTGAGGATTAAGAATTGTTGTTGTTGGCAGGTAGAGGAGGTTTGGTTGCATGGGAAATCAACATTTCCTCCTTGTAATCAAGTAGTTGATCAACTTGCATAGTGGTAGTTGGGGACATAGTGAAAAATAGAAGAGAAAAATAGAAGAAAATTCGAAAGAAGATTGGAATCAAAGCGAACAGTTCTAATTGAACTAAAGAATGGTGCTTTGAGCAACAGTCGACAAGCGAATGAAATGTGTTTGTCCATTGTTGCAATGATTTGGTTCAATTTTCCTTTAGCAATCAGCTGTTTGTGACGTCAGTCTATAGTGTGTTTTGTGTGTTTTTATCTTACTTTCGATTTTGAGGTCGACGTGCGAGTGTGTTTCAAAGCACGTGCGATAAGAGTGTGAGATTTTTATTATATCTATATATGAAATTTCTATATATTAGTTTTTTATTATATCTATATATTTTTATTCTCTGAAAAATCGAGGTGATGTCTTGTTGGTTTCTGATTGCATTTTTTATGTGTTCCTTTTGGCCTGCCTCTTTGTTTAGGCTTGATTGGGCTTTCAGGATTATATGTGTGAGTTATTGTATTCTCATTGAATCTGACTTTTTTCTTATTTTTGGTGTTTGATTTTACCACTTCACTCTATGTTTTTCGTGTTTTATTTGTTTGTGAGTCAGATTTTATATTATTTCTTCATCTTTTTCATCTGAATTTTGTGAATTTTTATTTTTATTTTCATTTATCATTTTGTCCAATTCTGCATTTTCACTAATTAGGAATGCTGGTTTGACCCGATCTATCAACACCTTCTTTTCATGTCCTGACATAAGTATTGTGAACGTTTTTTCTGTTCGATCAATTACTTTGTATGGTCCAGAATAGGGTTTTTGTAAAGCTCATTTCATTCCTTCCTCTCGTAAGAACACGTGCGATGTTATGACTAAGTGTCTTGAGATGTAAAGTTTTTGTTTACAGTGAGTAGATGCTTGCTTAAGGAATTGATTTGCATCATCTTTTATATTTTGTACTAAGGTTTCGGTGTTCATTTATTTTGATTCTAAAAAGAAGTCCCCTGGCAAGCGTAATTCTTCGCCTAATGCTAGTTGAGTGGCGGAGTGACCAGTGTCTGTTTGTAAGGCTGATCTTAGGCCTAGCAAGATGGTAGGTTAGATCTCTACCCATCTTTTTGTGTCGGCAGCCATTATAGAAGTTTTAAGAGCTCTATGCCACCTTTCTACCTTCCCATTTGATTGGGGGTGGTAGGTTGTATTAGCCCAATGTTTAGCACCCAAGGTTTTGATTAATTCATTAAATAATTGGCTTTCAAATTGCCCACCTTGGTTGGTTGTAATGCTTAGGGGTACTCCAAATCTAGCAATCCAGGTTGTATATAATTGAGTAGCTACTGTTTGTGCTGACATTTCAATTAATGGAATTGCTTCTGGCCATCTAGTTGCATGGTCAATCATCATAAGGAGATATTTATGTCCTTGTGATGGGGGTAATGGACCCACTAGATCTATGTGAAGATGTTTAAACCGATCAGTTGGTCTAAACCCAATGAATGCCGATTTTGTGTGTCTGCCAATTTTGGCTGTCTGGCAATTGAAACAAGCACGGGCCCAGTTATTACAGTCTGAGTTTATTTTGGGCCATACGAATCTCGAGGTCATGAGTTTTGCAGTACTACGAGGTCCAGTATGTAATAGGTTATGCACACTGTCGAACGCCATTTTTCTGTATTTTAATGGAATAAATGGACGTTCTTTACCTGTTGACACATCCCATATTAGTAATATTTTTGTGTCAGGGAGTTTTTCTCAGTTTTAGATTGAGACCAGTGGTGTTGGAAGATAATAATTTTTGTAATTCTTCGTCTGCCAGCTGATCTTTTGCTATTTCAGCATACGGTAACTAAGATGGAGTTATGATAGCTTAAATTCGACTTAAGGCATCGGCTGGTTCATTTAGCTCTCCTTTAATATACCTTATATCAGTCGTAAATTGACTAATGAATTCGAGCTGTCTTATTTGGCAAGGTGAGGCATGCTCACTTCTTTGTTTAAAGGCATGTGTTATGGGTTTATGGTCTGTATATACGGTGAAGCATTTACCCTCTACATGATGTCTGAAATGCCTTATTGCTGCATTTATTGCCAATAACTCCCGGACGTAAGTACTATAATTTTTCTCAGTTTTGGAAAGTTTCCTCGAGAAAAAGACAAGTAGCTGGTTGGTGTTATCCTTTATTTGGTATAAGGTTGCACCTATTGTAAAATCTGATGCGTCTGTTGAGATACAGAGTGGAAGACTGTCATCCGGGTGAGCCAGTAACGTTGCATTGGCTAGCATGTTTTTTGTATTTTCAAATGCTATTTCTGCCTCTTCAGTCCATTCAATGTTCGTTTTGTCGCGCTTTTTATTAGTTTTAATAAGGGCGAACGCAGCATTTTTTATACAACATCTGTAAAAATTGATCATTCCTAGGAACCTTCGAAGTTCTGCAACATTCGTGGGTTTAGGGAATTTCAATATTGACTCTACCTTTGTTTTTAGGGGGCTATACCTTCATGTGTTATTTGGTACCTGAGAAAGTCAATACCAGTTTTAGCAAATTCGCTTTTAGGTCAATTGACCATAAGGCCGGCAGTGTGTATACGCTGTAATACGTCTCTTACGTTTTTCTCGTGTTCATCAATTCCACCTTCTGAGCATATGCAAATATCGTCTAGATAAGCATATGCAAATGGTAAATCCCTTAATAGCTTGTTCATAAAACGTTGGAAAGTTTGAGCAGCATTTCTAAGTCCAAATGGCATTCGAAAGTATTCGAATAAGCCAAATGGAGTGATAAGTGCTGTCTTGCAGATATCTTTTTCAGCCATTGGTATGTGGTGGAAGCCCCAATTAATGTCTGTTTTAGTAAACATTGTTTTCCCTTTCATATTGTTATTGAAATCCATTATATTGGGTACGGGGTATTTGTCTGGAATGGTTTTAGCATTCAGTGGTCTATAGTCCCAGACAATTCTCCAAGTTCCATTAGCCTTTTTGGTCATATGTATTGGTGTAGACCATGAGCTGTTAGAAGGTCGACAAATACCTTCTTCTATCATTTTAGAAAATTGCTTCTTGGCTTCAGCATGTTTTTCAGGTGGCAATCTTCGTGCCCCTGCTGAGCAAGCTGACCCCTTGTTTCTATTACATGCACTGTATCATGTTTGTATGTTGGATGTTCACTTATTGATGGTAATAAAATACCTGAGTATTCATTTAGTATTTTTAGGAAATTTTTGTCTACAGTAGCACAACTTCCAATGGAAGTATCCAGTAATTTGTAATTTTTTGTTATGCCTTCCACATATTTTCCAGTGGTAGAGTTGATTAAATGTTTATTTCTTAAATCGACTACCAACTCATAGTAAGCAAGAAAATCTGCCCCAAGTATTGGTTGTGGTATATCAACTATTGTAAAATTCCAAGACATGTCTCTATGGAGACCAATGTCTATTTTGCAATGTTTTTGACCATATGCAGTGAATGTATGTTCAACAACTACATTTAATTTGGATTTTGGAGAAAATTTCTTATGTTTATTTTTTGCTGGTAAAATTCTGAGATCAGCACCAGAATCTATGAGGAATTTTCTCCTTTTTGTCCTGTCTGTGATGAATAGGAGGCGAGAGTATTTGGGCGAGGGAATGTAGCCACCAATATGATCCCTTGGTCTAGTTTGACTTATTAGTCTGTTCTCTCTTTTCAATCTCTGCGAGGAGAGTTTTATTCTCCTGTGTGTCTTGGACCCTTCTCTCCGCCCATCATTTACAGCGGGTATTGCAAACTTTTGCTTTTTCTCCATATCGATTGTGGTAGAAGCAAAGAGCCGTTGACACGTTTGGGTCTTGTTTTTTGGGAGATTTAGATCTCCTCGGAGGTGTTGGACTCTTATTTTTATCATCTGTGACTGCCTATTTTTATAGCTTTTATTTCTATCAGGGTTGCGTCCCCTGCTCTTGGATCTGTTGTTGAAGTTACTCATAGCAGATGTATATTCTCTGGCCTTGCGGGTTTCCATTTTAAACTCAGCTATTTTGGCTCGCAGTTTACTCAATTCTTCTGCTGGAGCTTTTGTTGCTTGGATGGCAGGTTTCCCTGTGTACTCCATTGCAGTTTCTGCAGCTTTAGCTAGTGCTAGTAGGTCATCATCGGTCTTTGCATTTGTCAGATTTAGAGCACCCAGTGATTGTACAACTGAAGCTGGTAGTTGCTCACAGAATCTATCTGCAATTACCATTGGAGAGACATGGTTGTAACCTTTTTAACTAACTTTGTCATGAATACAGTAGGTTTGACATCTCTGATTGACATTCCACTCAGTAATTGCCTTACTTCTTGGCGTTGAGTGGTACCAACGGTTCTTCTTATTTTTTCAATTAATCATTCGTAAGGGTCCTCTTCATCCTCCAGACAGTCCATTATGTCTGGGCAGGCCCTGATTATTTTGGCTGGCATGTTACCACAAAGTTGCTGGTAGAGTTCTTCACAGGGAATTTGCTCAACCCTGAAGCAGCCTGTTAGTTGCATAAGCAACGTTTCTACGTCTTTTGGCAAGAACGTAGGAAGTTCTACTCTCCTTTTCTTATTTTGGAGGTGGCCAAACAATTTTTCTTGTATGTCCATGGCTTCTTCTATACTAGCTTTAATTAGATCTTGAATAAGCTTTTCCTGGTTTTCAAATTCTTTGGAAGCGATAGTTCAGAAAGCTGCTTGCCTAGCTATATTTTGAGCTGGTTGGTCTGCAGTTTCAACATTTTCATTAACCATTGTAAAGAAATTCAACTTGTTAGAGGATCCTAGATTTACAAATCGTGGACTACCACGATTAGTGAGACCTTTCTTTATTTTTAGGCGTGTTCTATTACCCTTCCAAGTGGACAACGTTTATTTTGAAAGGGGAGGTTTAATTTCCCATAGTCAGTCTCCAAGTGAAGAGTCCAGCAAAGATTTCCGCTAGACAAGCGCGATTACTCGCACTAACAGGCCAGCGTTATTCCGCCAGCTAGAGTTTTCATGCCTGCTTTTTTAAAAAATTCCCAACATGAAAATATCACTTCGGGGTCACCAGGCGGTGGGTTCACTTCTAAAACCAATAGGCAAATGAATGAGGAATTGCCTGTTCGTGTGTTACCATTTTGGTAAGGCAGCCAAACTTTTACAACATCCTAAACCGGCGACTAGCGAAAGACATCGCCGGTGTATATGTTTGGCTAAACACCACATCATCCGCTCGTATTGGAAGATAGGCGCGTGTTTTGTATTAGCCTAGCATTTTAACCACAGCACGTGCATTTTCGTATGCATGTCCACGCTAGACTGCGTTTGTAGAATGTAGGCTTAACGGAGAACAAATTTCGTTGATTGCCCATTTTAGCCTATGTGTTTACATACGCGTATTTATTTTTAACGTCTGTAGACTTTATTGCGCGGACTTGGTGATGGACCAAGTCCGCGGTCTGTCAATTGGGGCCAAGCCCCTAAATAAGAGAGGACATGGTCCCCACAAGTCCATTTTGGCTTTGTGTATTGATAAGAAATTGTAACCCAAGATGACAAGTTCGACTAAGTTTTGGATTTGGGTAAATACAATGATCAATGGGAAAAATCATATTGGTTACCCATGTGACCTTATGAAGTTGGTTATCTGCACCAAGAAAACTTACTTTGGTGAAAAAATCAGACCATTAAAATTGACATTTTCTAAAACTTTTTCAGTAATTAGTGTCTGTTACAAACCTGTATAAACTAGGCTAAGTATCTGTTTACCATTAACACTCTCGCTGCCAGACAGGGTTTCACCAAAATCAGTGTAAAAATTTTTTTGAGCCAAAGTTTAAATCTCATTTATAAGGGTCTAGATAACATATACTTATCATTTTTTCATCATACCATCCTGTGTAAGGGAGGTTTTCACATGTGTGCAATATAGCACACATGGCCTGAAGAGCTAAAAAGATACTTCCACCCATGAGCAATCTGTGTGGTAAATACAATATTAAGAAACTGATAAGACTTTTGGGAATGCCTCAACAATTGAGAAACAATCAATGTACGAAGCTGAAAAGGTACTTTTCATATGCTACTCTATAGCATTCTTGAAACACCAATCTTTTGTTACAATGTTGCCAAATTTCTCTGCTGTTCCAGAGTTAGATGTATTCAAGCCAGTAGAAACCGAAAATCACATTTATTTTAATGTAAACTGTGTTCTCTACAGCACACAGTCAAAAATATGTTGGTATGATCTGTGTGCAATACAGCACACACGGCGTGAATGGCAATTAGATTTGTATGCACAGGTGCACACATGGCAGCGAGAGTGTTAATGGCAAAAGGAAGGTGAAATTTACATTGGGTAGCGCTATACCATTTTTTTCAAAATTTCTCTTCACCTACACAGTTAACCTATATCAACTTAATATTCGAGACATACATTACAGCTGATAAATCATCTGTAAAGAGGACAATTAGTCTTTTGAGCAAAAGTTTTGGCAGCCTGGGGGTTGGGAGTTTGATTTTGGGATGGTTGAACTAACATCAAGGGTGCTGGAGGTGCAACTGCTTGGATGTTAGCATCCATGAATTGGAGTATTGGGGATTTTGAGGGAAATTATTATTACTGGAGAAATTTTACCAATTTGGGTTCCAGTTTGGGGGACAATTCTGGTTCCAGTATTATATCCATTATTATTTCAAAAGAAATTATTTCTTCGAAAATTTGGATTATAATTTTTTCCTTTATAGTTTGGGTTTGGAATCTGATAATTATTTTGGTTATTGTTCCAGTTTCTGTTTTGATTATTTTGGTTCCAGTTATGATTCTGGTTATTATTATAATTATTATTGTTATAGTTATTATTATTATAATTATTAAAATTATTATTATTATTATTTCAATTTTGATTTGAGTTTTGGTTTGAGTTTTGGTTATTATTTTAATTTTCATTATCATTTTGAGGATTTTTATTTTTTCTGGATTCCTGAGATTTTAAAATGTTTGGTATTGCAGTGTTCTATTTCTCGATCACAGTTTTCCATTCTGGTTCTGGGGAGACCACATTAAGACTTTTTTCTGGTTTTTTTCCAGTTTTCCAATTTTAAGTTCTTCAATTTTTTTTTCTAGTTGTTCAGTTTTGGCTCTCAGAAGGAGATCTGAGTGTAAAAATAATTGATCTTTAAAATATAAATAATTTGAAAAAGCTTTATCTAATTCTTAATGTGTAGTGGGTTTTTCTCTAATTAGAAATTCTCTTTCATTTTCAGGGTGTTCCGTCGTATTTAGACAGACGAACAAATTCGCTGACCAAAATACTTCTTAACAAACAATATATTTCTTCTAAATATTCAATGTTACCTCTGACCTGCAACCTGATTAATGGAGCTAGCAGATATACAGACAATTAACTTGTCAGCATAACTGTCAGCACTAGGTTTACTTAAACATTTTAGGTTCTAAAAGAAGAGACCTGGAAATTTGAATTACACCGGAACTTTACTTGCCTTTCTACAGAGTATCAGAGTTGTTCTACTACCTACTGCTCTCCCAGTCTGAAGATGTGCCAAGACATCCAAGTTAGCTTTCCACCCCATGTAGAGGTGAGACACCCGAAGAATTAAGATAACTATATAATAATATTAAGTATAAGATATTTGCGACATAATAATCAAAGTTTATAATTGTGACATCTTCATTTCAAATAAAGATAACTCGATAATCTCCTATGCATTTTGTATTTCTCGACCATCTGTGATAGAGACATAACAAAATTGGCGCCCAAACACAAAAAACTCAGTTTCATAATACATAAAAGTGAATATTTTTTTTCTAGTATTTTCAGACAAACCTAATATCCAAAATTTTTATTACATGATCAGTGACTGAAAGACACAACATTTTTAGAGCACCGCGCAGTTTACAAAATTTTTCACCTTATCTGTTCAACATTTTGCGCCCATGAAAATACTACGCGTTTTTTGTATTGTAAGCTCATAAGGTGAAGCCTACATTACCTCACTTGAACTACATCACCTAAATAGACATAAAAAACAACGTTATATTTGATCTAAAATAACAATTTAAAATTTGCGATGTATTAAATTCAACAAATGTATCAACCAAAATCGAGTGCCAAGTCAATCAGCAGCCAACAGAGGAGAATCCGAAATATTGAGAAGACAATGCCCAAATACCATTGAAAATAAACATTGGAAAAACTGTAAGCAAAAAACAAAGATTCTATATATATTCTTAATATTGGTGTAGAAACTGCTGTTTAAATTAAGATTTATTGAAGGTCTGTAAACCCAGGTCCTTACTCGGACAACATTACTAATCCCTTAAATTTAGATAAAATTAACTTAATAAGTCCCGATGAATCATTAAAAATTCAAAACATAGAATTAGATATAAAGCTAGATGCCAAAGAAAATTTTCTACTCGCTAATCATTGGGGAAGTAAAGTTTCAACAATATTTTTGCACGAAATTTTAAAATTATCTAAAGTATCAGGTATAGAAAATAGAACTAGAAACGACCTCCAAGGAAAGTTATACAATGGTAAAAAAAGGCAAGCATTGGCTTCTAAATGTACTATACACAAACCCCAACATAATAAATTTAAGAGGTACAAAAAAACTAGATAAACTCGTCACTGAATCTGCAGAGAACAGATGTGCTACAAGAAATTCCAAAAATAATTTAGAATCAGTAATAGATTGTGAAACTGAAAATGAAGAAACCCCCAATCTTCATCTTAGAACAAAATCTGACTCTTCAGGTAGAAAAACCAAGAAATTAATAACCAAAAGCGAAGAAAGAAAATCAATAGAAGTAGAACTAACTCAGTCCCCTAATAAAATTCGAATTAAAGTTGATGAAGAAAAATTCAAAATAATAAGAAATTCTGACGAAGAAGTTTTCGAAGAAAACACTAGCGAAATAAATAAAAATCATATAGATAATTTGATAAACAACCTTCTAATACAAATAAATACACCCAGAGGAACCTAAAATTAAAATTTCTCAACACTTCGGGTAAAAATTGACCAATAGAGCTCAACCCTTTTGATAACCTTAACTAGCATGGTATAAAATTTAACAGTTATATCATAGAATTCCCACAAATAACAACCCTCAATAACCAAATAAGTAAAATACAAAGAATGGCATTCCCCAACCAAGAAGACTTAAATCTAAGAAATTTTTGGATGAGATCTAAAAGATGGACCCCAAGCCACTTTGCCAATGGTCTAGACAAAAAAATCTTACAATTCCTCTTATAATATGAAAGACAAGCAAAAACATTCAAGGCATCAGAACGTGTGATGAAATGTAATTTTAATATAGCATTAAGAGGACCGGATGTAGAGTTATTTGCAGCCAATAATTTAATTACCCCAGAAACAGAATGGGAAGATGTAAAAAAAACATTAACTCGAATGTTTAAAAAAGACAAGGAAACAATAAAGTAAAGAATCAAAGGGCTAAAATTTAACGATCAATATTACACAATAAATGTTCCCAAATGTTTTAGAATATACAAACAACTAGATGTAACTATATCAGAGAAGAAAATCTAAGATATCTGTCTCATAAGATTAACGGGAGAAATTTGAAAATACTTTGCGTTTAAAAACCTAACAACAAAGAACGAAGTAACAAACACATATACAAGCTGGAAAGAATACAAAGAGAGAGTGTTAAACCTAACAGACACACAGAAAATTGAAGAATTACTAGCAAAAGCAAACGAAACAATAGAAAATGTGTAAAAACATTTTGAGGAAATGTTAAAAGGGAAAACCTCTGTAAAGAAAAATTTAGCAAAAATAGAAACTACTCCTGTCTCCCTGACCAACACCACTGTAGTAGCTATGGTGCCACAGGATGGAAACCTCTTAACCAAAATAAAATTAATCAAAATCCAAATCAAACACCAAACTCAGAAAATCAAAGTCAGGAACACAGACCACAACGTAATCGCAATGATAATGAAAGATCTGATCAACCACCTCAACAATTGAAAGACTACGATCAAGGTCATCCCCTAAATTACCGTAATATATGCTATAACTATCGAGAACCAAGTAGAGAGAGATACCCTCAGAATGACATGAATTGTGGAAAAACGGGACATTTTACACAAATATATAGATCATCAAATAATAACTTCAGCAGCTATCGAGATATTAGACAACCACAGTATAATTTACAACAGAATTATGGACCAAGAACTCAACAATACAACAAAGATACACTCCACCACCAGCTTACCCCAGATATGTGATGCCCCAAACACAATGGATGCCACAAGTTACTTAAATGCAATAAACATACCCACCACAATAACGACCAATTGAAACAACTCTGTACCAGCTGCCAAAAAACGTGCAATAGATGGGCTTGTATTGGTCACATTCACCATCCAGACTGCTCTGCAAACCTTATTTCAGATCCACACATGCCAAATAACCAAAAGGTAAACATTCAGCTAGCATCAAGGCAATCAATCAGGTGTAATGATAATTTCATATCATTTCTTATTTTATTATATGTTTCGTATTCTACTAACAATTATTCCTCTATCTCCATCTTGTATATAACTTCAAGTATCCTGTCTAAAATGATGTCAGTAAAACTTGTCAAGACTTGCATTATGATGTCACCTTTTCCAGCTAATACAATATTCTCTTACTAAACATAATGATGTCATCTATTCCTTGAATACAGAATACAACTTTGCAATATTCCTAATTCCTCTTAAAATTATAACTATACCCACTTTATGTCATAAGCATGTTATTCTATTGGTTCACTCTAAATTACGTAGATTATATCGACCAATCACATTGTATATCTCCCATGACACCGATGTATCTTTCATTCGAATCCATACTATTAGATTTAAGCCTAATCACTTACCAACATCTTCTCTTGTACATTACCCAACACTTCATATTTTCATGTACACATTTTAAAATATACACTAAAAGAAAATAATATATGTGTCGTGTACTTTTTGTAACAATTATACCGTTACAAAATATTGGCGCCCAAACCACGGACAAACGAATTGTGAAACGTGAATAAAATTTCTTTTTTAAATATCAGTGCAACATAAAAATAAAACAATTTTTTATTATTCAGAAAAAACAGTGGTGTCAATAAGTGCTAAAAAATTAAAAATTTTCAAATATAAAATAAATAAATAAATTGCAGAATTAATATATAAAAATTGATATCGGAAAACAACGAAGCAGTATCAGCTGCAAGCAAATCCACCGAAGATCGCACAGCCGAATTCATCGTCGCAAATTTCAAGGCCTACTGGTGCGAGTTCGAATATTTTGCAAAGGCTACTCAGCATTCCCAAAGTCAAAATATATCAAAGTGCTGCAACAATCACGCAAAACTGTAAGTGTTTCAAACTCTACTACTTCCATGCAAGATGAAAATTGGGGAAATAAAACAACTCCAAACGCTAGTGCCTTCAAACCAAACCACTGGATCACAGAACTACCAAACAGTAGTTTACTCAATCTTTGGAAAACTATTAACTCTGCACCTTTTCCTAAACATAAAAATAGACCAGAAATCCAACTAGAAATTAGTTTATATATCAATACTCATAAAGATCCTTTAATTAACAAACTCCTTGAAAAAGATAACGTAAACGATTTAATCTTTCCATCCCAAAATCCAGGAAGACTCGTAAAAATCAAAGCTATACAAGCCATTGCAGGTACCTCTTTCAACACTACATTAAGCACTATAGACGAAAACACTACATTTAATCCAGAATTATCTAGTGCAAGTTCAGATAATAATTATTCTGATGTATCAATTACACCACAAGAAGATCTAATTAATCTTCACACCCCATCCAGGTCACCCGAAGAAGCTATTTTAAAATCTAACTTATTAACAATAAAATTAAAAACAATTTTAACAAAGATGGCAAACGAAACACCATTAACCAATATAAGACAATCAACATTTTCAAATGCCCCAAATGAAAATATAAAAACATTTTTAAAATAATTCGAAAAATAATGTGAAGCATTTGGCTGGAATGAAGATGCAAAAATGAAAAAAATCAAAATTGCATTCACAGGAAATGCACAAACAATTTTCAACGAATTAATTTCAAATGACAAAAATTTAAAGGAATGGAAAGATCTAAAACCAAGATTACAAGAAATTTTCAAAAAAATGACACCCCAATTAAGAGAAAATTTATATAAAAGAAAATATAAAGATGACGATTTTATTGATTTTGTAATTTTTGTCTCAAATACACTAAATGAAATAGAACATGAAATAACGGAAGAAAGAATCATAGATCATATATATCGTTCCATTGGTGAAAAAGAACGAGAACATATGGTTAAATCAAAACCAAAAACATTAGCTGCACTACATATCGCCTTCGATGATTACCTTTATTGCAAAGGCAAGGTACGTCCTCTAATAGACCCTATTTTTGCATCAGAACTTGAAAAAGTTAAAAAACAACTCGAAACATATAGAATAGCTATGGAAGAAGCTAATGAAGAATTAAAAAATTTAAAAACATCATCAAAAAAACAAATCAATATTGCCCAAAAAAACAATATTACCGAAAAACCAAAAATTGATGAAAAACATGAAACAATGAATGAAACCAGTATAATCTCGGAAATAAGGAAATTAGCTGCAGCAGTAACAAATTCCAAGAATAATGAAAATATTACATCACAAAATAGACAATTTAACAACTCTAATTACCAAGGAAACTATTTCAGAGGAAATTTCAGAGGACGAGGTAGAGGACATGGATATTATAATAATTATAATGGAAATAATTATAATAATAATAATAATAATTTAAATAATTTTCCCAGTCTACCTCAAAATCAAAATAATTTCCAAAACCAATACTTTTCCAAAACCAAAATTACAGAGGAAACAATTTCCGTGGACAAAAAACAGATTTTTTTGTGGAAATTTTCGTAAAAATTATAATAATTTTCAACAATATCTTAAAAACTTTAACCAAGTCCCACTTATGTATGTCCCTATATCATATCCAAACCAAAATCAATTATATCCAAATCAAAATCAAATCCTAAATCAAAATTCTGTCCAAAACAATATTCCTAATAATATCCATGCTCTTACCTTCCCACAACAAAACAGAACATTGCCAAAAAACGTATAAACAATCCTGCAGTATAATATGCCACTGCAGGAGAAGATAAAGAAGTAGGAGAACCACCACCTATTAAAGACATCAACAATAACAAAAAAATAAATAAACCAAATATAATTGTTATTGCACCAACTGGAAAAAACAAAATCAATTGTCGTTTATACCTTCCTTGTAATGTATTAGGAACAGATACATTCGGATTGATTGATTGTGGAGCTGAATCAACATTTGTACATTGGAATCTAGCAAAAAATCTACCATTAGAACCTACAAATGATAAACTATATACTGCAAATGAAATAGAACTACAAATAATAGTAGTTTCTACAATTCCTATCGTTTTTAAAACATTCTTTCTCAATTAAAGCATATGTTGTCAAGGATCTAATTGAAAATATTATAATAGGTTATGATTTTCTTGAAAAATATAAAACCATTATAGATTTTTTGTCTGGAAGATTTTCAATTCCATGTGAAGAAGAAACCATTTTGATATCAATCCCAAGATGTTCAACAAACAACAAAGAAGAAAAAGAACAAGTAACATATGTACGAACAAGCGATGCTTATTTAATTAATCCAAATGAAAAAATCGCTTTATAAACTTGTCCTCCTTTCGTGAAATTGCTGAAAAATGAAAATTTTGAAAATAAAACTAATTGAATAATTTCAAATAATAATTCAATTGTTAAAATTATCAATCCAACAAACAACACGAAAAGTATACTTAAAAATCAAATAATAGGTACATTACGTTAATATGATAAAACACCATCTAATAAAAAAAAAATCTATGTCACACAAAACAAACTTTGTGATCCCGAAGGTATTGAAATCAAAATATCAAATAACTTATCGCCTGAACAAAGATCAATAACAATTGATAAAATCAAAGACTATGTTGATATCTTTACACACTCTACAAAAAACCTTTCATTAGCTAAAGTACCACCAGTCCATATTCATCTTAAAGACAATACCACTGTGGTAAGAAGAAATTATAAAATGGCTTACAAAGAAAAAATGGAATGGTTGAAAAAGATAAACAAATTAGAAACAGCTGGAGTTCTCAAAAGACAACCATCAACATATGAATCACCTATGTTTCTAAAAAAGAAACAAGATGGATCTTTCAAACCTTTAGTTGACTATAGAGCTGTAAATAATAAAATTAAAAAAGATAGAACTAGAGTCCCAAGAATAGACTCTATATGGCCCCATCTACGAACAAAAAAATTCTTTTCCATCATAAATCTGAACTCTGGATATTTTCAACGACCACTCGATGAAGAATCAAAACCCATTACTGGAATCAACATTGAAGGAGTTGGTTATGTTTTTAACAGCATGCCACAAGGATTAAGTCTTAGCCCCTCAGTATTTCAAAAGGCTATGGTTGACATTTTTCACATCCTATGGAAAAAAGTTATTGTATATATTGACAATATCTGTGTTTTTGGAGAATCTTTTGATGAATGTTTAAACCATACAATAAAAATTCTATCAAGGCTTAAAAAATTCAATTTTTGTATAAAAACAAAGAAAATCTTTTTTATGTAAGATTCCATAGAACTATTAGGACATAAAATTGGTCATGGAAAATTAGAACCATTATCTAAAAACATCGAAGCTATCAAAAATATGAAACCACCAAGGACATTAAAAGAAGTCAGAAAATTTATTCGAATGGCTGGATACAATCGTAAAATGATATCTGGCTTTACGAAAAAAATGTTACCCCTTCTAAAAATCCTTGAAGGAAAAGACAGTAAATCAAACAAAAAAATTGTTTGGTTACCAGAACACCAACAATGCTTCGAAAATATGAAAAATATACTTTCATCGGAACCTGTCCTACAAATTAATAACCCCGAAGCTTCAACATTCCTGAAAGTCGATGCATCCAAAGATGCTATAGGAGCAGTATGTCGTCAAATTGACCCCGACACAAACAAAAAATACACTATAGGATATTTTTCTGAAAAATTAAACAAAAACCAACAACACCTGTGTTCATTTGATCTTGAAACGCTTGCAATAACTAAATCTTGCAAACATTTCTGAGACTTTCTACTTGGAACAGATTTCATCATCTATACAGATCATCAACCATTAACATATCAATATCATTTTAAAACTCCATCCCCCAGATTAGCAAGACTTGTCTCAAAACTAAGTGAATTTACATTCGATATTAAACATATATCAGGAAAAGAAAATGTCATGGCAGATTTTCTGTCTCGACCTTTCAAAGACATTGAAGATTCAATAAGATTTGAAAATGGACAATTCATGACAACAGTCAAAAATATTAATGCTATAACAAGATCAGCAACAAATCAAGCCGAACAAAATAAATCAAATATTCAAGATAAAATTACATCATTGAAAAAAGAAAGCACCATCCTACTTTCATATCATATTTTAATCAAATAAACAAAAAATATGAAAATGGAACTAAAGAAAATGAAATCACAAAATTCCATATTTCTGGAGAACCAATAAAAACACTACTTTTTGGAAAAGATATCCCTCTTGAAACACTGGCTGACTATCAACAAATAGACGATTATTGGGGACAAGTATACAAATTTCTAAACCAAGATTTCATTGATGATCGTGCTTTAGTAAAACAAATAGAACGCCATGCCCATAAATATTTTATAGGTGATGATGATATTATGTACAAAAAGAAAAGTTTTAATTATAACCCATTTTCACCTGTACCAATTATTCCAGATGCATTATCCCATCTATTTTAAAAGAAATGCATGATAATCCTTCTGGAGGAGGACATTTTGGTCATAAAAAAACACCTGAGAAAATCAAATCAAAATATTTTATACTAGGACTTGTAAAAAGAGTCAACAAGTATATTAATTCATGCCATGAATGCCAACTATAACAAAGAAATCCAAAAGAAATCGAAATGATGAAACCAGTTTCTGTCAAGGAATTTAACTCATTTCATCATATCGAAATTGATTTCATTAGCAAATTTGACAATAATTACGAACGTAATTATGTCTTAGTCCGCGTTGACAAATGCACAAATTTTTGTGCAATAGAGCCCGTACGACATCCCAATGCTATAAGCGTCGTTAAATTTATTAAAAAAATTATGAACACATACGGTAAACCTAAGATTATTACGTGTGATAACGGTACACATTTCCGTAACGACCTTGTACATAATTTTTGCAAAGATCAAAACATAGACATAATTCATTCATCAGCCTACAGTCCGCAAACTCAAGGACTAGTTGGATGAACGAATGGAATTATTAAAAAATTTCTAACTAAGTATAAACCGAAGATGGAAGAAGAATGGATTGACACACTTTTTAATGTTGTGTTTGCGTATAACACATCACCCATTCATTATCTCAATAATACCTCGCCGTTTTTCTTTCTTCATGGTTATCAACCCCGAACGCTATTTGATGACAAATACAAAATAAAAACACCATCACTCGATCAACGGAATACAACTCTTAAAGAATTGCAAAAAATAAAAGATCAAGTACCCGAACTAAAACAACAAGATGCAGAAAAAAATTCTCAGTATTATAACAAGAACAAAATACTGAAAGAATTTAAAACGAACGATCTTGTTTTGATTTGACAAAGTAAGAATGTCGCGAAAAGAAAATTCAAATTTTGTGGACCTTATCGTATTGTGTGTAAAAACTCTGATTTAAATTATACAGTTCGAATTTTGAATGAAAATGAAGAAAATAATGTAGACGAAAATTTTCTTGTGAGACGTCTTATCCCCTATACGGAACATCCTATAAATAATGGTGAATATTTTATATCCCCTGTGGTTAAAAATGTACCTAAAAACACTCATCCTATAACCAAAAAAAGAATATTTACTAAACAGTCGAAAGATACGATTCAACATAACAAAATACATACAAAGGAAAACAAACATGTAAATGCCTATACCAATGACAAACCAATTATCGAAGATGCCACAGATAGTGAAAATGAAGAAGATAGTAAAAATGATACTAAAGTCAGTCTTTAGCGTAGTAAACCTGAAGAAAAAGCTTGTAAATAATTTTTGTATATATCGTTCTACATCCCTTCCATTTCGATACCTATATTTTTCTTTAATTTTGTAAATATTATCAACTTATTATTACTATTATTATTATTTTATGTGTATATATCATCTCATTTCTTTTACGTAGTTATAATATTATCCAAATTTTCCAAACCTTACTCTCTCCTATACCTATCTTTCTAAATTTCTTCATAATAGAATAAATACACTTTCTCTCTTTTCTTTCTCTCTTCTCTCCAACATGGATCAACTTCATATTTTATTAGCAAAATGTTCATCTTTTATTTTAATAATTTTTATATTTATATATTTTTATATCTTACCTTTATGTGTATATCTTGTGTTGGAGACACCAAAGTTTTCTAAAATCTTGGAAATTCCTATGCTGGTCTTGCCACGTGACCTCATCTGGCCAATGCAGGTTGCCTGGCGATGAAAAGCGCCGGAACTCTTCTCCGCATTCCCCGAACAATCGCAGGACCTCTTCCTCTTTCAAAATTTTGATACTGAGGAACTTTCCAAAAATGAAAAATACTCCGCCCACCACCCAACGGAGGTAAATTATCATCCTCACTGTCCTCGCTGGTGTCTTCTACAGCAGGTGGTGCTGATAAAGTAGCCCACCTTTCGACAACTTGTAGATTCATCAACTCTTTATTTTGTGCGATTGCTGCTTCTTCTCTCAAACACCCCTGGCATTGTGGTGGCGATGGTGGAGGATTTTCAGGAGTCATAGCTCTATTTAAGCACTTGTTATTCGTGTCCTTCCATTGAACAACCTATGAATCTGTCCAAAATTTATTGGAATCTCGGTTGATTTTTTCCAATCTGTGATTCTACATACACCTCTGCCCAGGATTGACTGTCAGAGTTGCTGCCTTACCATCTTTCGATGTGCTAGGTCCAGCAATCTCCTCATCCATGTCAAGCTGCGTGGATTTCTCTGAGGTTTGCTTTCTTGCGGATGGCACATAATCATGATCACGGAATATAGTTGCACGCAACTCTTTGTAAAACTTAGTTTCCATTAAATATAAATGGATACCTCTGGTCTGTATGTCCGGTTATTACTCGTTTACAAATATTCTTCAAAGCGGTCTTCATCTCAGGTTTTAATATCCTTTTTGAAACGATGAGATTCTCCTGGGCTTTTATCTCCAAATGAGATCCCCAACGCTCTTGGATATATCGTGAAAACTGCCCGAAGTTTTTGGGTAAGATAAAATGACCAATGTCAACGTATCTTGAATGCAAAAATCGACATTCGACGATTTCGTTCGTCTCATGTTGTATCATTACGAGAGATGCAATGATAGCTGTCATAAATGACATTGATATCGCATCCACTTGTTCAACTTCATAAGAACACATCATCACAAATGATCAACCAATTTTGATAGTATAACCATTCGGAGAATACGGAGTTATAGAGGATAGTAACCCCATCACAAAACTCTCCAATTCCTCACACACAACCAGATTGGATACGTGCAACCAACCCCGAGCCTTGAAATTGATGTCATCCGAATATCCCCATTGTTGTCGCATACTATCCTGCCACCCCACCTGATTAGGATGGGTGATGAACCACACCATCATCCACATCTGAAAATGTATCACGGATAATGCCTGCCGATAAAATTGACACCCTATCCATGTGGAAAACTTGTCTAGGGTAATTTTGTCAAATGTCATTGTTTCGTCAGCTAAGGCAATCCCACCCAATGGAAAAATCCTACCATCCAAACAACCCCTGAAACCACAATTTTGTACATACTTTTTACGTCAGATTCCCAATTGAACTGAACCTCTGAACAATTTGTTCTTTCTGTGATCTTATTATCGGACGTTATTTTCATTTTCTTAAATGTATTTTGAATCGAATTCATTTACCTCTCCTTCTGCATTCTCTCGATTGCGTTTTCTAAATTAATCTCAAGAACCGAGAGAACACGAACGCGCATTTACGCGAACAACCAAAATAATTGACAAAAAATTTGTCCGAAAAATTATTCACAAAATCCGCAAAATTATTATAAATTTAAAATTGTTTTTATTATTCTTATTGACAATTAATTTTTGTTGTAACAAAAAGTTTTAAAATAGTAAATAAAATTTTACAATTATATTGTGAAACACGAAAGTAAAGATTCAAAAATCACTCTTGATATTAATCTAGATCCAAACAACTCAAAACCCCAATAACGAACTAAACTCCTCTCTAAAAATTTTCAATACATCTTTTCTTTCTCATACAATTCTTATTTTTCTTAGAAAATTTTGATCATATTTGCCTAGTCTAATTTTCCTGTTTTCCGATGTTAATCACGTACAAAATCTCATATTTCGTTCGCACTAAATTTCTTTTAAGGTTTCTATCCATGGTTTGTCATACGTTGCATTTTTCTATGTTGCAGATAGTCATTTTTATTTTTTATGGTCTCCATCTCAACATCTCAAATTTTGCTTCCAGTCAAATTGAACCATGTTCACAAATCTGCAATTCCGACTGTAACAGCGTCTACAGGAGCGTATTTCGAAGAATATGAAAGAATACGTGTCTATCAACAAATTATCCCAATTCTGTATAGCATTCAGCTTAATTTAACTGACTCTGCTGATTTCATCAGAACGAATATTTACAGCAATTACAACAATAATTGTAATTGGGACGAAATTAAATGTCGTTTCCATAAAATTAGCATGAGATACAAAAAACTTTTCAAATCACTCATCAAAAATAACCTTGCGTTAATTCAAGATTTTGCCCCTAAACCTCATCTTCTTCGTATTAAACGTGACACTTCTATCGATAAAGTCAGAGACTTTTTTGGAGATCTTCTTTCTATCTGCTGTCGTATACTCACGTACAGAGATGGACAATCCCTCATGGAAAACGAACTTTCTCTTAAAGACCAATATGATGTTTTAAAGGAAACAGTCATATCAGATCATTCCTCTTTACTCAATGTCACAGAAAACTTCAAATCATTCTCCCAAAATTTCCAACACTTCTACGATGATTTCTTCGTTGCAAAAGCTGCATTCGATGAAACCATTGAAAAATATTCTAACAAAGCGTATATCGTTGGAGAAATCTCCAATTTTGATAACTCTATTCGTACATATTACAATGCATACCTTATTCACTCTATGAATATTCAGTATGTCCTAAACGCTTGTAAAGACCATAACTTACCCTCTAGTATTGTATCAACTGATACACTCAAAGAAGATCTTAACAAATTAATTCCCTTGTTATTGAAAAATAACCTTGAACTAACTATCCCTACTAATGATTATCTTAATTATTATCATTTAGATTTAATAAACTGCAATCTCTACAACGACAACCTGGAAACAGAACTAAAAATTCCTGTCAAACAGAGAAATTATGATCACTATGTCTATAAATTCATTCCACTAACTTTCAAATCACACAATGATCAGTTATGCTCTTGGGATCAAGAACCCTCAATCATTGTCCATAATTCTGATGTCGATTAAGTTTGCTACATCACCGGTATCCCAAAAAACTCCTGTGTTTCCTTCCTGACAATCGTGGATTGGATAAGATCTTGTCTTGTGCGAAAACCTTATTCCTTAAAAAATCATACAATGAATTAATCAAATTGTGTGCATTCCGTTGTGAGATAAATCATGGTAAAACCCTTGTTTTCCAATTTGCTGATAACAAATTCGCAATTACAAACCGTTCTAATATCAGTGCATTTGACACTACTTCTAAAAAATCTTTTGATATCTCTAGTAATATATCATTCCCTGGTACAGTTCTTTTAACAGTACCTTGCCACGTCCAAATTATTAATACTGAATATGATGGTTATTCGGAAATAATTATTCCGATAGGTTTTCCTTGCCCCCGAGATATGTCCGATGACATTCTCATCGTACATCACCTTCCATTATTATGGACAGACTATAATGTCATTATTGATTCAGACATTAAGAAATCTATTTCCCTTCCAAGCATCAATGCTTCTAACCCTAATTGGACTAGGTTCATTCCTAATTTTTCTCCTATGCTATCAACCAATGTCCTTAAGGAAAAACTTGATAAAACCCAAATCAAAATCCAAGAATTTGGTGATCGCAACTCTATTTCTCATTTAAATATTTTTTTACTTATTTGGTTATGTGTTATTACTATAATTATTATTATCATTATATCTCTTTTTATTGTTAAAATTAGAAAACCTCTAAAAAGTAAACATGTTAAACGATTAATTGATGAAATTACGAAACTTATGGAATTTATTGAAAATACTAATGAAAATAATATTGAAAATATTGATGAAAAATTTGAAAAAGGATTGTGTTGTTATTATAGATTTATATATAAGCATATATTGTTATATCTGTATTCATCTAATTTAGTTCTATTGTGAACTATAATTTAACCTTACAGACCATATATTTGTACTCAAATGATCCTAAAATATCAAAAAAAAATTTTTTCCTTTCTTTCTCTTCTATTCCTTGTATCTTCTTATTTCTATATTTTATGTCTATCCGAATATTTAAATTCAAACTTTCTCCTAAAATTTGAATTTCAAAATTCCCCTGGAATTTTATGTAATGATAATTTCATATCATTTCTTATTTTATTATATATTTCGTATTCTACTAACAATTATTCCTCTATCTCCATTTTGTATATAACTTCATTCTTACATCCTGTCTAAAATGACGTCAGTAAAACTTGTCAAGACTTGCATCATGATGTCACCTTTTCCAGCTAATATAATATTCTCTTACTAAACATAATGATGTCATCTATTCCTTGAATACAGAATACAACTCTGCAATATTCCTAATTCCTCTTAAAATTATAACTACACCCACTTCATGTCATAAGCATTTTATTCTATTGGTTCACTCTAAATTATGTAGATTATATCGACCAATCACATTGTATATCTCCCACGACACCGATGTATATTTCATTCGAATCCATACCCTTAGATTTAATCCTAATCACTTACCAACATTTTATCTTGTACATTACACTACACTTCATATTTTCATGTACACATTTTAAAATATACACTATAATAAAATAATATATGTGTCGTGTACTTTTTGTAACAATTATACTGTTACATCAGGGTAAAATGCAAGTTGATAATACCCTGTGCCATTATATGCCATGATGAGACTGAAACATAGGGCACCATAGACATTGGATCTGAAGTAACATTAATCCATTATGATCTTATCGAAGGATTAGACCAGCAAGAGTTTGTATGGTAGCCGCCAATGACAGAGCAATTGCCACTATAGGAGTAGCCGATATCACAATCCAAATGGGTGATTTACTCCTCGATGTGGAAACATATGTGACTACTGAGATCACAACCAACCTTCTAAGAGGATTTGACTGTATTGATCGACATAAATCCGACATATTATTTTCTAAAAAATTATTTAGTATAGGACTGTTGTGGAGACGATAAACTTACAAAATAGTTAAATATAAGGAAGAAAATGCAGAAGGATTTATACGTGAAGAAGAAAAATTATATATCGCTAAAGAATGCGAACATTTTGAATACCTGGATCCAGAGGCTGGAATAGCCAATCCGACAACCCCAGGGAAGATTATATCCCACCACCATTGACAGAAGATAGCAACAATTCAGAAACAGTATATAGTGAAAATGAAACACTCCAAAATGAAAAAGCGGTAGACCAAAGAAAATCATAACTGAAGAATACAAAAACTGTAAAGAAATAAAAATAATATCTGAGAGACCAAGAGGTAGACTTAGAAAAACGTGTTTATAGTCGAAACATAATGAAACAAAGAAACACATTACTTTCAATGAAAGTTCAGATAACAGAGAAAAAGACTCTAAAGAATGGAGGAATAAATTTGAATTATGTGACCCAGAAAGAAGAAGAATCACAAGAAGAAAGATTAGAAAGATATATACAGCTCAATGCAATGACAAAATTAAAGAGATAGAATCTAAAAAGAGTCAGATACAAGGGAAGTTAGTACACAGCCAAAAGCTTTGCCTTTTAAACCCACAACCCTTCCAGCCTGTTATGTAAATAATATAATCACTAATTACTCAGCAGAACCTATTCAACAGGACTATTTAACCTCACATCTGGAACCCCACCCAAATTACACATGCAGTTACACGAGTGGACTCCCGAATAATCATTATTATTAAAGAAAATTGTATGTAAATTTAAGAAAGTAATGTAAAGATAACTTATCAAAATGCTGATCACTCACCAAAAATTTTCTTTTCCTTTCTTCTTTAATCCCACTTGTTGTATATGGGATTAAAATTTTTTGTAGTCTGACCCTCTTCCTCAATCTTAGGACATGACTGACCAGGAACACTGCGAATTATGGAATTATCATGTTTTGGGACAGAGGCATTTAACACCTCATCTGTAATTCTTGTGATGACACAAATCATCTGGTACATCTCTTCGACCACATCAGTTCCAACCAAAACAGAATTCCCATTGGACATGGACAAAAGCAACTTGCAACAAAGTCTACAACATTCAGCAGATATCATCAACTTTCTCTCAGGAGGTAGCATACTAACAATCCTAACATACGCACGAGTGATATCTATTGAAACATCACCTCGGTATACCTTTTTGATATACCAGCAAAGAATGGTGATTTGATCATTCATGACGCTTTCAATAGCATTCCCCCTTAGTTTCACAAAAACAAGCCTCCAAGCTCATATCTAGATGTAAATTAACACAGATAAGAGAAGAAAGTACATTCAAACAAATGGCATGTCTAGGCAAATTGACAGGAGCAACACATAGCAAAGAATACAGAAGGTGTAGATTATCACACTTCCACATAGATGCACGAGGAAACAAACAACCAAATTTTGAACAAAACTCTGCTATGTTGACGCAACGATCATCACAAATGAGAACTGGCACAATTTGACGCCACAAACCATACGACATGTTCAAAACATCTCCCAGATATACTTTCTGATAGACAACAAGACCACTGGGATCGCTTCGACTTGACGTGAAATAGTATAAAGCTTTGAAAACGCGCCAAACAGCAATTAGACCACAGAAGAAACACGGACAAAAGCTAGGCCAGATCTTCATCAAAGGAAAGGAATTGTGTGGAAAAAATAAAGTTTCATCCATGGTAACTAGTCCATCCCACAGCTGGAAAAGTTCAGTCAACAGCAGACACTCATCCGTCACACAAAAAGATGAAAAAGGGCATGAACTATAGTCAGAAACAGACATATTAATTAAAATGCTCAAGATAGTGATTAACATCATACTACTCAGCTCGATAATAAGTGCAACCAAATCAGCCACCAAAATTAGCGCATTGTCAGGCGCATACTTCTAAAGAAACTCACATATGAGAACATACAGTAAAACGATACCCATATTATATATGATAAAAATACCAAAGAGAAATACAATGTATAATTTCAGTACAGAATTTTCAAAAATCAATGCTTGTGCAGTAAATGATAACCTTTGGTGTAAGCAACAATCCAAAAACCTACACAAAACATTGAATACAATAACCAAAATACAGATCATCAACGAAGCTTTAATCAACAAATTGGATAGGAAAATCACAAAATGATCCAAAAGAGGGATACAAATGATAGGCAACATCTAAAAGTGGTGTTGCAACATCATGACCTTAAGAGAAGGAAACGACTTCATAAAAAATGAATTAAAATTAAATATAGAGTATGAGAAATTAAAAAATACAGTTATAGAAAATCATACTGCTCTTCTTAACATAACCTCCCAAATAAACTCATTTGCCAAAAATCAAAATGAAAACATTGAAACACTACATGAAAACCTAATAAACACAAAAGCAAAATTAGACGCCAACACAAACGAACTGATCGTCAAAACATGAAGAGAAGCCATATTGGATGCAGCCAGAGGACTGTATGCAAACATAGCTACAGAAAATATAAAAGATACACATCTACTCCAAAATTATGAAAACCATCATCTACCAGCCGCAATAATTTCAGAAGAAATATTACAAACAGATTTAAACAAAAAAAGAATCTAGCACCTAAATCAAATTTAAAATTTGTAATACACAAAGATGACCTGCAAGCATATTAACAAAATAAACTCGTAAATTGCTACATCAACATAGATGAAATAGAGATAGAAATAAAAATCCCACTACAAGACATAAATATAGAGCATTAACTTTAAAACTTCATACCTCTAATATTTAAAACTTATGATGACAGATTATATTATTGGGATCATGAACCATCGATATTACACATAACACTAAAGATGACTCCACACGATTGATAACAGGTACAAACCTAGACCTATGCAGCAAATCAGATTCACTATGCTTCATTCCCAGAGATAGGACACAAAACCATAAAGGAAATTGCCCAAGATCACTCTTCCTACGCAAACAATTTGAAGAAGTCATAAAAACATGTTCATTCAAATGTGATATAAATCACCAGGAACCAATAGTACATCAAATAGACACGGAGAAATTTGCAATAACTAATGCAGTTAGTCCACTGATAGTAAAGGAACAGCAGGAAATAAAAATCAACGAAACATGGCCGGGTGCAATACTACTAAAAGTCCCTTGTACACACGAAATTTCACAAAATACAACTTAAAACACACTAGAAATTATAATACCAGCGGGATTCCCATGTATTAATGACACTACAAAGAAAACAGAAATAGAACACCATCTTCCAATGGTATGGACCAAATACGAATTTATAGAAATTAATTCAGGAATCAAACAATCATTCAAATTTTCAAATATATCGATAGCCTATAATCTGAGATGGAATAAAGCAGTTCCATATTTTTCTTCTATAACACTGAAAAAATACACAAAAGAAAATTTGAAAGCAGACGATATAACAATTCCAAATCTGGACTACCAAGATACAGTAGTACACCTAATGCTAATAATATGGTGTTCCATATTATCCATAGCTCTAACGTTTCTAATATACACATCAATTAGACTCAATTGCGAAAACATCAACGCACACAGTATTATGAACAATTTAGCCAAAGCAGTATAAAGATGAGATATCTATAGATAATAAGCATATTAGATAATAAAATGTAATAAGATAAGTAGAGAGTAAGCAATGTTACAGCCTAAGTTTGATACAAAATTTAAAAATTTTTGGCCCAATTCTTCCAAATTAGAAGGAAGCCGGGGCTTCCCTGCTCTTTTGCCTGGGAGACCTTTGTTCCATTGTATTTAGACATACAAACACATATGCTAACCTAAATACTTTGTAAAAAACAACGGCAAATATTTCTTCTAAATATTCAACGTTACTTCTGACCTGCAACCTAATTAATGGAGCTAGCAGATATACAGACAATCAACTTGTCAGCATATCTGTCAGCACTATTTAGGTATGTACCACGAGTACATTTTTGTTTACATGAACATTTTATGATTTAAAAGAAGTGACCTGGTAATTCGAATTAAACCGGCACTTCACTTGCCTTTCTGCAGAGTAACAGAGTATTTCTACTACCCACTGAAATCTTAGTCTGAAGACATGCTGAGACGTCCAAGTTAGCTGTCAACCATATGTAGAGGTGAGACACTCGTAGAAGTAAGATAACTATATAATGATATTAAGTATAAGATATTTGCGACATAATAATCAAAGTGTATAATTGTGACGTCTGTAACGAATATAGACTAACATTTTCTAAATGTCCGCCTATATTTTTACTCAAACGAAATTATTTGTTTTATTTTCTATTTTCTCACACTTCTATTACTCTTCTTCTTCTTAATAAACCTAACAGGAAATGGTATCGTCTGAATTCGATGAAAATTCTCTTTCTTACAAAAAAACAATTGTGGTTGACCTCAGTTAATGTCACACATGTGTAACTTAATTGAAATATCTGCCTAATACTGGAAAACGTCAATTCTCCTTCTTTTTGATAACAACCAATCATAATAAACTAATCCCACTTTTTCTTACCATTTCTTCTTTTTACTATGAAAAATTTAAATTATAAAAACTCTTACTCTGAAGAACAAAATGTTCAATTCTATTATTTTCGTTCAGTTCTTTAATTTTGTTCAATTCATTATTTTAATTGGTTCAATTCCATTATTACTGTGTTGTAAATGAAAAATATTATATTTTATAAAAAGATTTACGTTGAAAATTAATTGAAGTCTAAATCTCTCAACAAAGTTAAGGTCCACCATAGTGAGTGGATATCTAGGATATTCAAGTTTAAATTATAAAGACTATTTTATTTAATTATAAATATTTATTTGTGGTATTCCTCAAATAAAAATTTTATAAAGTGTCAACGTCAAAAATAGGAAACAAATTCAGAACCAACACTTATTTTTTGGCGTTACATTATTGGCGCCCAACGTTGATTCCATTAAATTGGATCGAATCCTACTCTGGTAAATAATTGTTTTTTTTTTGAAAATCTGAATAATTTTTTTTTTACTTTTTTTCTTTTACTGACGAAGTGTTTACGTCAGAAATAAATAAAATTAATTGTGTTCATAATTATTTTAACACAATAAAACGATATTCTCTAAAAATCAAACCCAACGACGAAGTCTCCAGGATCCAATCCAATGGTGCTACTGCAAATACATGGTAAATCAATCTGATCCGAAGTACTTTGATCTGTAAACTCAAAAGTGAAAGTACCTTGAGAAAAGCGTAAGGCGCGCTCTTGGGAAAAGCTATTACAGAATTACAGCGAGTGGAAAAAGATCAGAAAGACTACCCGTACAAATTTATTACAAAAAAAAAAATAATAATACATCATATATACAAAAATTTTGGCTTCAACCTCTAGTCCCGAAGAAGACGACGTCGAACGAACCAACCATCACTGGAACCTGTACCAGATAAAAGAAAGTAAATTTAATTATTATTTATCTTCCCAAAATTTTATTTTTTGTTAAATTTTTAAAACTGTGAATTTCCAAAATTTTTATGCAAAATGCAGTTTGAGACAGCTTAATTGAGCCCAACTATCCTAGTTTACCTAAAAATCACTGGCTTTGTACTGCCACAAATCGTGAATTAATTAATGTTTGTGAAAATTTAAACTTAGAATTAGATTTAAATTTAATATCTAGACCAAAAGCCCAAGAGAATATCTACCTAACTACAAAATTAAGTAAAGAATTAAAAAATCTTTTAACTCCAGATTATATCAAAATATTATTAAAAAATCCTCCAAAATCTCAACAAAAAACTTGTGAAAAAATACAAGAACTTGATAAACCCCCTGTAAGAAGAAATTTTGAACCTTCTTCTTCAAATAGTTCAACACCTATAAAGGAAATCTTTGAAAAATTACACTATACTGTAATAAAATTCAGGGAAAATACACAACATAAGGTAGACGAGTTAAATACTATTCTCCAAACAAATTTAAAAACAATTCAAACTATATCACAATCTAACCTTGGTTTCCAGACCACTGTACTTAAACCAACCTTCCCTCAAAACTATTGTCTCACTACTCGTAGTGAAGAAGATAAAATTCCCTTACCTACATTCGAGGTTCTCCTCCCTCGTAGTGTAAATCCAATTCAAACTACTGTAATACCCGCAGTAGAAAATAATAATAATTTTGAAATCCCCCCTATAAATTTTGATACTAACTCCGAAAATTTAGAAATGGCTGTTGCAGTAAATGTTTGCCCTACTACCTATGCCCATGCTGCAGGAGAAGATATTATTTCTTTTCTGAAAAGCTTTGAAAATGAGGCAGAAGGATTTAATTGGGACGACACAATGAAATTCAAAAAAATTAAAATTGCATTCTCTGGCACAACTAAAACTATGTTCGAAGATAAAATCCTAGACCATGAGGACTGTACCACATGGGCTAATACTAAACCTAAAATTATTGAAATTTTTACCCGAACTAAACCTCAACTACGAGAACTTTTGTATGAAAGAAAATACAAAGGTGAAACAGATTTCCCTGAATATATGATTTTTGTCTCCAAAATTTTAAAAAGAATTGAACCTGATATTACGGAAGAAAAAATTATAGAAAAAATTATTTACAACCTTCCGGAAAAAGAAAAAGACTTCCTAATAAGAGAAAAACCGCTAACTTTAGCCCAACTAGATAAGGCTTTCTCAAACTACTTAGATTATAAGGATAAATTTTATGGACATTCCGACCCCTTCTTGCATGCCAAGATGGTGGAAATGGAAAAATTAATAAAGGAATTACAAGCTGGAAAAACTAGTTCAGAGAAAAAATTAGTAAACAATGTTTCTACAGATCCTGATTTAAAATCGGAACTTGAAAAAATTTCTGCTGCTATAACAAATATGAATAAAAACCAAAATAAAGGTAATAATAATAATCCTAATAAAAATAAAAATTCCCAAAATTCGAACCAAAATAATAATCAGAACCGAAATAATAACTATAACTATGAACAGAATTCTAACCAAAATCAGAATTCTAATCAAAATCAGAATTATAATAATAACCAAAACTATAATTCAAACAGGAATTATAATAATAATCAAAACATAAATTATAACCAAAATAATAATTGGAATAATAATCAAAACAATTTCCAATACAATCGAAACCCAAACTATAGAGAAAAAAATTACAATCCTAACTTTCGATGGAATAATTATAATAACCAATATCGAAATAATTATAATGGATATAATAATAATTTTAGGAACCAAAATTTTAATCCTAATTATCAAAATAATAACTACCCAAATAATAATTATTATCCAAATAACCCCCAACCTCAATTTCCCTAACAAAATTTTGTAACTGCTAATACACAAACTGCTCCGACTCTTTTGATGTATTCGCAGCCTATTCCCAATTCCCAAATACAAACTCCCTCTCCCTCGGTATGTCAAAACACTTACTCAAAAAACTAAGTTTCCCCCCTGCAGCTGATTTATCAACTGTAAGGGATGCCACAAACGAAAGGTCAAAAACAGCTAACTGTGTAGTTGAAGGAGAATTTCCGAATAAGGCTAAGTGCACAGCCAAAAGCAAATTCCACCTTCCATTTTCCATAAACGGACAACAAATTCTTATCTTAGTAGACCCTGGTTCGGAACATACTATTGTTGATGAAAATGTATTAAAAAAAGTCAATTTTAGAGAAATAATCTACCCAACCACTGTCAGATTCCGTGGAGCAGGCAATCAAACTCTAGAGGTTTAGGGAATAACCAATGTGACATTCTCCATCGATCATTGTGTTTATCCACATCCTGTATATGTAGTCCAAAACTTGGTGGAACTGGTCATACTGGGTTATGATTTCCTATCAACCCACAAAGCAGAAATTGACTTCAATAAAAATAAATTCACTTTGCCCGGCGGCATCGAAGAGCGAAGTTTTGATATGCCCCAATGCCACAATGATTTAATTACTAAGAAAGGAATATATGGTCTTAAGAAACCAATAAAATTATTTTCTCCCCATACATTTTATATTAAGCCCAAAAGCGACATGGTAATCACAACTCTTCCCAAAAATATGTCATTTGTTGAAAATGTATCAACTGAATACCTAACTGATTTTTATTTAAGTATTCAAGATGATACTGTGATGGCCTTTAACTACGGTGATAGGACACGCGAAATAATTCAAGGTGAATACCTTTGTAAATTTATCGTTGATGACGACAAAGATTTTGATATTTGCAAAATGGAAACTGTCAAAGAGGATTCTATCCTAAAAGATAATCATGGAAATACTATTCCAATAAACCCAAATTTAATAAGGGAACAAAAACAAAAGGCATTTAAAGACATAAACGAATATATTGAAATTTTTAAGGAATAAACAGACCAAGTAACAATTGTGGATGTACCGCTCCAACATGTTGAATTAGATTATTATTCACCATTAAGGTGCAAGAATTTTAAATTTTTACATGTTGAACACGAAGCTCTGCATAAACTAATCAACGATTTAGTAAAAGCAGGAGTTCTTCGAAAACAAAAATCAAAATTTGAATCCCCTAAATTTGTTGAGAAAAAACCCGACGGAGTATACCAAGTTCTGGTAGTTTATCGTAGGTTAAACGATCGAATTGTTATGGATAACAACCGTGTCCCCTCGATAGACGTAATTTGGCCTCGGCTCCGAAATAAAAATTTTTTTCCCACTATTGATTTAAATAGCGGATACCTACAAATACCTTTAGATGAAGAATCTAAGGCATATACTGGAATTAATGTAGACTGAATCGGGTACGTCTACAACTCTACCCCAATAGGCTTAAGTATTTCCCCTTCGATCTTCCAAACTATAATGGATGATATATTTCATGATATTCTTTGGAAAAAACTGATTTGTTATTTAGACGATATTTGTATATTTGGTGAAACTATCGAGGAATGCCTTGAAAATACTTCTGAAGTCCTTAAGAGACTAAAAAAAAGAAACTTAAAAATTAAAACACCAAAATGTCATTTTTTATGAATGAAATTGAAATTCTAGGGCATACTGTTCGATTTAACAAACTGCCCCCCTAAATAAAAACATAGAAGCCATAAAAAATTTAAATGCCCCAAATACATTAAAACAATTAAGAGCATTTCTTGGTTCAATAAATTACCATAGAAAATTAATCCTCAATTTAGCAAAAATCATTGCTCCCCTTACCAACTTGCTAAGAGGAACAGACAGCAAATCGAATGCCTGAATTAAATTAACTTCTGAACATCTCGAAATTTTTGAAAAATAAAAAGAATTTATGATTACAAAACCTGTTTTGGCGATTTACAACCCAAAGCTCGGAACCTGTGTTGAAGTCGATGCTTCAAAAATTGCTCTTGGTGCAGTATTGCTCCAAACTAATCCCAAAACAAAACATAAACACCCAGTTGGATATTTCTTAGAAAGAGTCCAACCAGCCCATGCTAAATTGTGCTCATTTGATTTAGAAATGATGGCAATTACTAATGCACTGGCACATTTTTGTGAATGTTAAGCCTTCGCTTTACAGTATACACGGACCACAAACCTTTGGTCTACCATCAAAGATTTAATACCCCAAGCCCCAGGCTAATTCGATTAATCTCCAAATTAAATGAATATAGTTTTAAAATTAAACATATCGCTGGAAAAAATAATTGCATTGCAGACATGTTATCTCGTCCTCACGACAAACCAGACGAAATAATATTTGAACAAGGAGAATTTTTAGTAGTCAAAAAATATTCACTGGCTGAACAAGAAAAAAATATTAATGTAATTAAAAATCTTTGTATGATACAAAGAACTGAAAATACTTACCCAAATAATAACCCCATCAACACTTCCCAAAACTCCCAAATGGTACCCTACTATTCTGCGTTTTCTCCAAATCAGAATACATGGTTTTATACAAACCAATCCTCCTACCCTCATTTACCCAATTCATCCTTCCCAGTTTATCAAGTGATTGAACCCGCTTTGGCCAACAATATCACACATTCCCCAAATTGCCCAAATCTTCCAATCAATATTACAATAAATGTAATAACCCGTGCCTCTTCAAAAGAAGACACAAAAAATACCCACGACAAAAATGTCGATATTTCTAAAAAAAACTCCCAATGAAAAAAAACTATTAAACCCAGTCTCAAATATTACTGAGGAAGATCAAACTGATCAAGTTGAAAATTACTCTAAAACTTGCCAAAAACCCAAAGAGACACCAATTGAATTACCCCAAAATTTAAAATCCATGCAGGAAAATGATCCGCATTGGAAAAATGTTATTTCTTTACTAAATTTTAATGAAATTAAAAATAATAAAAACTTATTAAAAAAATTAAATCGTTCTATCCAACTGTATTTTACAGATGAAAACGAAATTTTAAAAAAATTATCAACCCCGCCTTCATCCTATGACGAAGCAGTGACTGTTATTCCCAAAAAATTAGTGCCACAAATTTTAAAAAAACTACACGATGATCCCCTACTCAGAGGACATTTTGAAATTAAAAAAACAAAAAACAAAGTAAAATCCCAATTCTTCTTTAAAATTTGACACAAAAAGTGACTGAATACGTTATGTCATGTCACGAATGTAAAATGGCTCAAAATTCCCCCCAACAAATCGGCCATTTGAAACATATACCAATTGAAAATCGAAAACCCTTCTCACACATTGAGATTGATTTTATAGGAAAACTAAATACAGACTACGAACACGGTTATGTACTCGTAGCTGTCGACAAGAGTACAAATTTTTGTACTATTCGTCCAACACCAAACCCAAACGCAGAATGCGTAATTAAATTAATAAAATGACTTGTAGAAAAAATTAACGGTGTACTTAAAAAAACACTCGAAATATCAACCATCTAACGAATCTGAATGGCTTGATACTTTGAAAAAAATTGTATTTGCATATAATACAAGTCCCATTGAACCTCTCAATAATAAAACTCAATTTTATTTATTACATGGATATAACCCAAAAATTAATTTACCTGAAATTATAAATAATATTAACTCAACATAACCTCGCAAGGAAGAAATTAAAACTCTTCACAAAACACGAGAAAAAATTCCCAATCTTGCAAAAAAAGCATTGGATAAAAACGCGAAACATTATAACACACACCATAGAACAATGGAATTTAAACCCAATGACCTAGTTTTACTACGTCAATATAAAAACGTAGCAAAAAATAAAATAAAGTTCACCGGACCACACAAGGTTATTAAAAAAGGGATTAAACTAAACTATACAATCCTTGTTAAAAATGCTGATAATACAGCATACGACAAAACAGTTCACGTACGTCGACTTATCCCATATACGTCAAGAATTGACGATAATAAAAAACCCGAATACCTTCCCCCAACCCTAATTGTAGCTAAGCCAATGGGCCACCCTCGTAAAATACACAAAAACTAGGGATGTGTAAAGTCTAGTACCTGTCCGTAAATTTAGGTTAAGATTACCCTTCTTTTTTCCCTCTCTTTCACTCCCATTCCAAAAAAATAAATAAAAAAAATATAAAAAAGTATAAATTTTAAAGAAACAAATCTTAAAAATACTAATTTTTTTTACTTACCATACTGCATAAAATCGGCCCAGGTATCGGCATAGCCCTCTAGGAACGTGCCCAGATTCTCGCTGCTGGTGGAGCTGATCGTAGTTGGCGGCATCGAACATTCGGAGTTGTTCAACTTGGTGGCTTCATCTTTGGACTGAACGGCGACTACATACCTCTGGCTCAGCTCCCGAGTATCAGCTGCTGTTGAGTCCAAACGCAATGTATATTTTAAATCATCATACCTTTGCCACCCTGTTTGGGCAGCAACTTCATTATTCCGCTCAGTAGCAGTGTAGTGATGCTCAAACTCGAACGCCACTACAGATACCGAGAGAGTCAGCCTAAGACCAAAAGTTTGGTTAAAAAATTTTAAAAATTTGGAGGCATCAGGATTCATAAGTCAACTTGTTAGCATATACGAGTGGACATGAATAATTTTGACCCTGACGTATTCGTTGGAATACTACAAAACGCAAACTAACCCAACGAATAAGCCAGACAATATCCCTAGGTCCCGACGAACCTGGTGATCAACTTGACCACCAAGTATTAATCAGAGCCCAGTTGTTCCAAATTCAAAACTTAGACACCTCAGATAGAAGCATCTAAGTTCGAACAATAATTTCTGAATAATCCCCTCAGCCCCCTTACAATATTGAAATGGAACAAAAAGCTCCCAACCAAACTGGTCCTGTCGCATGGACTCATTGGCAAGTCAAAGTAAAGCGAATGACCGTTCCAGCTCCTCATCTTCTGATTTCCCGGCAAACATATACGCTAGATTAAACAGTCGATGTGTTGCCAGGAAAAACTGGAAAAAACAGCCACACGATTGGTAGTGTGACACTTTATTCCCCAGCAGATGAGAAAAACTCCACGTCTCGTTTGCCTCGAACCGCCTGTAGCTGCAACCACCTGCTCGTCGACCGAATTAAAGAACAATGACGATTTTAAATAAACTTTTCTTCTCAGAAAACCGAATAAAAACGAAAAATAATAATTGTAGGAATAAATCGGTAGTAAATAAAATTATTAATAAAAAATCGCAAAAAATAGAAATAAGAAAAAAAATAGGAAAAAACTTTTTATATTAAAAAAATTTGAAATTAATAAACACTAACACCAGAACGAGTATGACCAACCAAGTACGACAGAATAGGTAAAACTGATATTAAAAAAATCATTGACAAATGGCCCATATAACCTATGGAAAAAACAAATTTCTAAACAAACAAATTCCGTGTGATAGCTAGGAAAAAATTATAACTTACCTTTACAATAAAAATGCAGCTATTATCTAAAAGTATTCTCATACAGCAGTAAACTAGATCGACATACAATGTTATCTTTGTTTCACAAAAAATATTTTTGCCGATTGTTACTGTAATCTTTAACGTCAAAATTCTTGCTTAATCAGCACAACGTACCTCAGCGGATTCGTATCAAATTACTACTGCATCAACTGGAGCTTATTTTAGCGAAATTAATAATATTCATGTATACTCAAACTAAGCACCTTTCTTATATTTTCTGAAACTTGATCTATACGAATCAGCAGACAAAATTCTCGAAACTAAATTCAAACACCAAGAATATAAAAATACTGAATGGAAAAACTGCAGATATGCAGAAATGGCTAAAAGACTAAAAAACTCGATTAATATTCTAAAGAAACAAAACATTGCACTTGTGCAAGACTTTTATACAAACCCATCATTAATTCGAAACAAAAGAAGTGTATTCACGTCGGTTAGATCATTTTTTGGTGATGCATTAAAATTTTGCTGTCACATCTTAAATTTCAGAGATGGTAGAAACTAACTGACAAATAAATTATCCCTAAAAAACGAATACGAAATTATTAAAAACAAACTATTCCAAGAACATATGGCTCTTGTGAATACATCCTCAAATGTAGAAAATTTTATTTCCCATACAAATAAATATATGTCCGAATTTGTTAGACATACAAACTCATTTGAACAAAACACTTTGGATGAACACGAATTGTTACTTTCCCTAAATTATCTACAAGTTTTCTACGACAATTATCTCGTAAATACCTTTCGTTTGACTAACATTCTTTCTTCTTGTAAAAACCACATAATCCCCTCAACTATAATATCTAAAATAATTTTAGAAAAAGATATTTTCTCACTCCAAAACAAAATTAAAAATCTAGATCTTGATCTAGCAATCTCACTTAATGATTTATCAAACTACTATCATGCAGATTTGGTAAATTGTAATTTTTTTAATGACTCTTTAGAAATTGAAATTAAAATCCCACTAAAAAAATTAAATTCCAAATACGAAGTGTTTGACTTCATTCCATTAACTTTCAGAAGTCACTCTAATGAACTATGTAACTGGGATCAAGAAGCCTCGATTCTAATCCATGAGATACGATCAAACACTGTGAGATATATCTCTGGAACGAATCTCCACTTCTGTAACCCAGATAAGCCACTTTGTTATCTTCCATCTAACCGAGGAAGTGACAAACTGTCTTCTTGTGCAAAAAACCTATTTTTCCAAAATTTAAACAGAAATTTATTACAATCCTGTTCTTTTAAATGTTCTGAGAATAAAAATTAAACTCTGGTCCACCCAATTGGACATACGAAATTTGCCGTGATAATTCTCAATGCACTTATTGCAACAAACTCTATCACAAAAACTTCGGAAAAATTAAACATTAATAATTCCCTACATGGAACTTTCATCCTAGAAGTTCCTTGCCACATACAAATTGAAGACATCAATCAAAAAATGAAAGTACTATGATTATACCAACAGAAACCCCTTGTCTTACATCTTCGATGGAAGAATCTATAGAAATTGAAAATCATCTACCCATCCTTTGGACCTATTTTTCAGATCCAGATGAACCTTTTGATATTGCTCTTGACTTATCGACAAAAAAATTGTATAATCCTAATTGGAAAAACTTTGTACCTCATATAACCCCAGTAAACCAACTCAAAAATAAAATTAAATCTTTTGAACTAAAAATCTCAAATATAGACCTTGATGATAATTTTACCTTACTAAATATGATATTTCTCTTATGGCTTTTAATCATAACTATTACACTTATTTTTATAATCACTTCAATTGTTTATTATCCTAAGAAAGTGTTTACTCCTACTCAAACTTCTAGCATTATACAAAAATTAACGAAATACGATGAAACTAGTTTATAAGATGTATGATATTAAACTAATATACCTTCGCGAATTTCGTATAATCTTTCTAATACTATTAAGTTTAAATAATATGATAAATTTTTTTTTCTCTTCTCTCTTTCTTGATTTCTTTATTTTGATTGGACTTTAAAAAAATTTTGTTCCCTTTTTTTTTTTATCCCCCCGGAGAATTGTGTAACGAATATAGAGGAACATTTTCTAAATGTCCGCCTATATTTTTACACAAACGAAATTATTTGTTTTATTTTCTATTTTCTCACACTTCTATTACTCTTCTTCTTCTTAATATAAACCTAACAGGAAATGGTATCGTCTGAATTCGATGAAAATTCTCTTTCTTACAAAAAAACAATTGTGGTTGACCTCAGTTAATGTCACACACGTGTAACTTAATTGAAATATCTGCCTAATACTGGAAACCGTCAATTCTCCTTCTTTTTGGTAACAACCAATCATAATAAACTAATCCCACTTTTTCTTACCATTTCTTCTTTTTACTATGAAAAAATTAAATTATAAAAACTCTTACTCTGAAGAACAAAATGTTCAATTCTATTATTTTCATTCAGTTCTTTAATTTTGTTCAATTCATTATTTTAATTGGTTCAATTCCATTATTACTGTGTTGTAAATGAAAAATATATTTTATAAAAAGATTTAAGTTGAAAATTAATCGAAGTCTAAATCTCTCAACAAAGTTTAGGTCCACCATAGTGAGTGGATATCTAGGACATTCAAGTTTAAATTATAAAGACTATTTTATTTAATTATAAATATTTATTTGTGGTCTTCCTCAAATAAATATTTCATAGGAAGTGTCAATGTCAAAAATGGGAAACAAATTCAGAACCAACACCTATTTTTTGGCGTTACAACGTCTTCATTTCGAATAAAGATAACTCGATAATTTTGTATTTATTTTGTATGTCTCTACCATCCAGGCTAGAGTGTCACACCACATCACAGGACTAACTTGAGGTGTATAGACACACCAATAGACAGAGAGTTCGGAGATAGTCAGACTACTCAGAGACTCTCTTGAAAGGCAAGTGAAGTATTGGCATAAATCGATTTTCCAAGTGACTTATTTTTGGGCCTAGAAATGTTTACGTTTACAAAAGGTACTTTTGGTACGTTTTCAAATAGTGCTGCCAGTTATGCTGATTAGTTGTACATCTGCATAACTGTTAGCTTTATTAATTGGGTTATTAGTCGGAGATAACGGTGAATATTTAGAGGAAATATTTGCCGTTAATTGTTGCTGAGTATTTAGGTCAACAAGTATATTCGACTGCCTAAATACGACGGAACAAAGGTCCCCCAAGCAAAAGAGCTGGGAAGCCCCCACTTCCTCCTAATTTAGAAGAAATTGGCCGAAACTTTTGAATTTTGTGTAATACTTACTTTATAATTCTTATTCTCTATTAAGTACATCTTATTTATATAATTTTGCTTATTATTTATAGATCTCTTATTTCTTTTTATATTCTTTTTTCTTGAGTTTTGGAGTTTTGTTTTTCAGCATAATTTGATTTATCCAGAGGAGAAGGTTGTGGTGAAATATAGTGTTTCCTTTCGCTCTAGTATCAAGATTGTTTTCCATTACTTTTTAAGTTTAAATTCTTTGTATTGGGCTATTTGATCGTATATTATGTTTCGTCTGTGGAATAGTGATAATCATGATCTTGAGCCTTTTTACTAGTGTCATGTCCGTGTCTGATTGTAGCTCGTTTCCTTTCTTTTAGTCCAGTATGACGGATGAGTGTCTGCTTTTGCCAGAGCTCTTCTATCCTGTGGATGGATCCGTTACTGTGGATGAGACGTTGTTCTTTCCACAGGATTCCTTCCCCCTGATGAAGATATGGCCAACTATATGCCCATGTTTCTTTTGGGGAATAATCGCGATGTGGCATGTTTTTAAAGCTTTATACTATTACTCATCAAGTCGAAATGGTCCCAGTGCTCTTGCTGTTTATTGTAAGGTATATCCAGGGGATATCCTTAACACATCGTATGGATCATGGCGTCAAGTGTTCCGGTGTCTCTTTGTGACAATTGCCGTGTAAAAGTTGCCGAGTTTTGTTCCAAGTTTGGGTGTTGGTTGCCTCGTGCTTCAATGTGGAGATGAGACAGCCAAAATATTTTATATTCTTCGTTGTGTGTTGCTCCTGTAGATCTACCTAGATACGCTATTTGTCTGAATATGCTCTAGGCTCTTATTTGCGTAAACCTGCGTTTAAATCTTTGCACTGAGGCTCGATTTTGTATGATTAATTCTGATGGCATCGAGAGGGTGATGAATGATCAAATTAGTATTTTCTGTAATTACATCGAAGATATTTACAGTGGGGATGTCTCCGTGGATATCATTCGTACCTTTGTCAGGATCATACGGATGTTGGCTCCAGAGAAACAGTTGATAATTTTCGCTGAACGTCGTAGGCTTTGAAAGTTGTTGAAGAAATGTACCGTATGATTTGTGTGGTACCCAAATCTTCCGAGGAGGTAGCAAACATCTCGGTCCCAAAATGCAAAAATTCCTTGCTTCGTAGGTCTCCTAGTCCATTTGGTTCAAAGGTTGAAGAAGAGGAGGGGCCTACCACAAACGATCAAGAATCTGTGTATGATGATTGGGATTGAGAAGAGGAGAAAAAAAATTTTGTATAGTTTTAGGTAACATTTCTGCACATTATTATATCTTTTACATTATTTTCTTAAATTTACATACAATTTTCTTAATAATAATAAATATTTGGGGTTCCGTTCGTATAATTATATGTATAAGGTGGGTGGGGTTCCTGAAATGAGTTTATATATTCCTGTAGAATAGGTTCTGCAGGCTGGTTATAGATTAGGTTATTTACATTATAATCATTTTGGGGGTAGTTATAATAGACTAGAAGTGTTGCGGGTTGGGAGGGCAAGGCCTCTGGCTGTGTACTAACTTCCCTTATGTCCAATTCTTTTTCGGATTTTAGCTCTCTGATTTCGTCATTATACTGAGCTGCGTATATTCTTCTGATTTTTCTTCTTGTAATTCTTCTCCTTTCTGGCCTCGTAGTTCAAATTTTTTTCTCCATTCCTTGGAGTCTTTTTCTTCGTTATAGGCGCTTTTGTCGAAAGTAACGTGTTTCTTTGTTTTGTTATTTTTTGTTTTTAAACACGTTTTTCTTGGTCTAACTCTTGGTCTTTCAGATATTGTTTTTATATCTTCACTTTTTTCATTTTCTTCGGTGATTATTTTCTTTGGTCTACCTCTTTTTCTTTTCGGATTTGTTCCATTTTCGCTATGTTCTGTTTCCAAATCATTACTTTATTCTATTAATGGTGGTGGGTTATGGTCTTTCCTTAGGTTGTAAGGCGAGAGTCCTCTTACATGGACGGTGTCATCCATTTGGTTACCGTCTTCCAATATAATTCTTATTACATAATTTAGCTTTAAAATTTTCTTAATTATTTGAAATGGGCCTAAAAATTTTGGTTTTCCTTTACCATAATTGATAGATGATTGTAGTAATACTAGGTCGTTGACTTCGCAGTTGACCTCTTTTCTCCCATTATTGCATTGTCTGAAGTATTTCTCGGCATTTTTCTTGTCGAGTTTGGGTATTTCCTTATATATTTTGGTTATTTCTTCAATTTGCTCTTCTCTGGATTTATTTATTAAAAGTGATGGAATTCTTAGGTCAACAGGAGGTTCACCTTTATATGGTGCATAAGATAGAATGGCTCGTGATAATTTAAATCTCCTATTTGTGTTAAATTACATGTCAACGCAGCATTATCTACGTGTTCAGGCCACTGTTTGCTTTCGGTACCCTCGTATTTTGATAGTATTTTCTTTATTATTCCTTCATACGTTCAACTTGACCTTGTGTTTATGGTGAGTATGATGTTGAATGATGTAATTTAATTCCTATTTTGTTGTAAAATTTTTGTACATCATAATTGGAAAAATGTGTGCCATTATCGCATGTTATTTCGCTAGGTTCTCCATAATGTTTAATTATTTCTTTTAAGAATTTTATCACTGTCTTTGCATTTGGTTGACGAGTCGCTCTTATCCAACAGTATTTTGTGGCTTTGTCTATGCCTACTAACATGTACTTTTTCTCGTGTTGTATATTAAATTTGCCTACGAAATCTATTTGAATGTGTGCTAATGGTTTATATTCGTCTAGATTTATGGGTTTCAGTAGTCCATATTTTTAATTTGCTGTTTTGTTGAATTGTCACTGGTGGCAAGAGCGTATGTGTTTCGTTATTACTTTGGGCATTTGTGAAAAGTAGTAGCAAACACAAATTTTGGCAAGAGTCTTACATATGCAAAATTTCCTCCCCCTGTTTGACTTTTGTGACATGCACAAAGGACTTGTGGGATGAGGGATTTTAGTATTACTGGTACTGCAGAATTGTACTCTCTTTTGTTTCTCTTTTCCATAAAATGCCGTCTTCATCTAGGAAAAAGGGTTTTATATTTTGTGACCTTTTACTGTTGAAATTTTTACGTAGCTCTTTTTCGTTACCACCTTTGAGTATTTGTATTACTATATTCCAATGTTTGTCATCTCTTTGTTTATCCCATAAATCGTATATTTCTTCGTCAGTAATTTCTGTTGGATTTTCTGTTTTCTAATTCCAAGTTTTTGGATATGTCGGAGATATCGGATGTATCAGGGAATTAAGAATTCATTGATGCGGCAGAATCTGTGGAAATTTCTGAGTTTTCAGATGTTACAGAGATTCTGTCGTCATCCAAATTTTCAATATTTTCAGTATTTATATCGGAATAACCTGAATCTTGTTCTCTTCTTTTTCTGCTACTTGTGATAGCATCAACTTTCTTTTTCTTTGCTGTGTTTTCAATTGGAGGGTCAGGTGTTCCATCAGGTATGATGAATTGACCATCCTTAAATTCAGCAAAATCTTCATCTTTTTCATTCAAGTGAGATAGATAATCGGCTACTTTGTTGTTTTCACCTTTTATGTGTCTTAGCTTGAAGTGATATTCGAATAATTTTGAGATTAGTCTGTTAAGGCGTGCGTTTGTTTTCTTAAACCTGCTTTGGTATGTCAACAGTTTGTGATCTCTGAATACTGTGAACTCTTTGTATACTAGAAATTCCCTAAAATATTTGCATGCATCAGTGATTGCGATCATTTCCAAATCGAACGAACATAGATGTTGATTTTTTGGAATTTTCTCTGAAAAGAAGCTGATTGGGTGATGTTCACCTGTTTTTCTATATATTTGTATTACTACTGCGCCTATGGCAGCCTTTGAAGCATCTACTTCTACATATGTTTCAGAATCTGGGTCGTATATTGCAAGGAGAGGTTCTGAGGTTATTTTATCCTTCAGAGTGTCGAATGCAATTTTGAGCTTCTTCGTTCCATTTTATTTTGTTATTTGTTTTTATATTTTCTTTTCTAGTGATTTCCGTTAGTGGTGTGGCTATTTTCAAAACGTTTTTTATCATTAGCCATGCCTAGGGATCTTCGTAATTTTCGCAGCGTTTTCAGTGGTTGTGCTTCTCTAATCAGCTTTACATTCTTTTCTGTAGGTTCTAATTTATCATATGATATTTTGTGACCTAGATATTCTATGTTTTTGTCAAAGAAGCTGCTTTTGCTTGTTTTTACAGCTAATCCTGTATTTTTTAAAATAGTTAGCACTTCATCCAAGTTTGTTAAACATTCTTCAAAGGTTTCTCCGAGGACGCATATGTTCTCTATGTAGACTATGACCTTGTCTTCGAGGATTTTGTTGAATAGATCTATCATTACTCTCTGAAAAATACTTGGGCTTGCGCATAAACCTTGTGAGGTTGCGTTGAATATGTAGCTAACGCCTCCTACATTTATGCCAGATATTTTCTTAGATTCTTCATCAAGAGGCATTTGATAAAAGCCTTGATTTATATCTAATGTACAAAAATATCTCTTATTTCTTAGGCATCCCATATTTCAGATAATCTTGATACTCTACTTGTATCTTGTTTTATTATATCGTTATCTCCTCTATAATCTATTAATAGACAAAATTTACCATCTGTTTTCTTTTTGAGAAAAACTGAGCTTTCATATGGTGTGCTTGCTCTTTTAAGTATACCTATTTCTTCAAATTCTTTTATTTTCTTTCATATTTCTCGTTTTTTGTATAAACCCATATGATGGTTTTTGTGAACAACAGGTGCATCTGTTTTTAAATTTAGATGAGCAGGCTTCAGTTTCGCTAATTTGATTTTGTCAGATCCCTCTGTGAATATGTGCAAATGTTTCTTGAGGGTCTGAATTACTTCTTCTTTTTCCTTTTTAGATAGATTCTTATTTATCTTAACTCTATTTCCTTCGTTAGCATGTAGAACTGTGATATCGGATTGCGTTATTCGGATCAGTCTTAGCAAGTCCACCTCCTCAACTTGGTTCCCTTTAATGTCCCCCGTTGCAATGCGTTGAACATTAAGTTTGCCATGGTGGTTGGAATTTGTCTTACAGTCCTGCAAAGTTGGTTGTTTGAGCCTATAGCATCCTAAGATTGTACCATTCGTGATTTTGACATCAAAGTATTTACTATAAAATTGAAGGGTTGGCCATCCCATTTCATCTATAGTATATTGGCCTTCTAGTCCAAAATTTGTAAGGAGTTCTTCATTCAGATCAGCTATTCCAGCTTCTGGATCCAGGTATTCAAAATGTTCGCATTCTTTAGCGATATATAATTCTTCTTTTGCACGTATAAATTCTTCTGGGTTTTCTTCCTTAAATTTAACTATTTTGTAGGTTTCTCGTCTCTATGACAGTCCTATACTAAATAATTTCTTAGAAAAGAAATATTGGCTATATGCCAGTTGAGAAAATCGAATCCTATTAGAAGGTTGGTTGTGAACTGAGTGGTCATGTATGTTTCCTCATAGAGGAGTAAATCACCCATTTGAATTGTGATATCTGCTACTCCTATATTGGCAATTGCGCTGTTATTAGTGGCTACCATACAAACTCTTGCTGGTCTGATCACGTGTCCTTCGATAATATCATAATGGATTAATGTCACTTCAGATCCCATATCTATCATGCCCTCTGTTTCAGTCTCATCGTGCCATACAATGGCACAGGGTATTATCAACTTACATTTTGCCTTGATTGATTGCCTCGATGCTAGCCAAATATTTACCTTTCCGTTATTTGGTGCTTGTGGGTCTGAAATAAGGTTTGCAACGCAGTCCGGATGGTGAGTGTAACCATTACAAGACCTTATGTCATTGCCAAATAGAGATGTAGAGCAGATGGGCTCTATTGAATTTTTTTGGCAGTTGATATAGGGTGGTTTCAATTGGTTGTTGTTTGGGTAGATATGTTTGTTGCATTTGACCAACTTGTGGCATCCATTGTGGTTGGGGCATCACATACCATGGGTAAGCTGGAGGAGTGGTGTAGTTTTGTTGTATTGGGGGCCCATACTGTTGAGTTCTGGGTTCATAATTCTGTTTTAAGTTATATCCAGGTTGTCTAATATCTCAATAACTGCTGAAATTTCTATTTGACAGTCTGCATATTCGTAGGTAATGTCCTGTTTTGTCACAATTATAACATAATGCATTCCTCATATCCATTTGAGGATATCTCTCTCTACTTGATTCTCGATAGTTATTTTGTGAGCGTATATTGCGGAAATTTAGTGGGTGATCTTGATTGTAATCTCTCGATTGTCGAGGTCGTTGGTCTGGTCTTTCGTTATTATGGTTACATTGTAATCTTTGTTCTTGATTTGTATTTTCCTGATTTGGTGATTGGTTGGAATTTTGATTTTTTATATTTTGGTTTGGAGGCTTCCATCCTGTGGCTATCATGGCTACTACTGTTGGATCAGTGGGAGAGATTGGGGCAGGTTATATTATTGCTACTGTTTTCTTTTTGGTGTTTTTCCTTTTAATACTTCTAGTTATTTTTGCATTTTTTCAATTGTTTCGTTTGCCTTTGCTAGTAATTCCTCAGTATTTTGTGCGTCCGTTTAATCTAGCGATCTTTCTTTATATTCTTTCCAACTTGTGTATGTGTTGGTGACTTCGTTTTGTGTTGTGAGATTTTTAGAGGTGAAGTATTTACACATTTCTCCCGTTAATCTTGTCAAAAAATTGTCACAAATTTTCTTTTCTGAAATGGTCGCATCTAATTGTTTATAAAGCCTGAAATATTTAGGGACATTTATAGTGAAGTATTGATCATCAAATTTTAGCCCTTTAATTCTTTTCTTTATTGTTTCCTTGTCCTTTTTAAAAATTCTAGTTAATGTTTTTTTTTGCTTCCTCCCATTCTGTTTCTGGGGTAATTGTATTGTCAGCTGCAAATAACTCTAAAGCTGGTCCTCTCAAGGCTATGTTTAGGTTACGTTTCATTACATGTTCCGTGGCTTCGAACGTTTTTGCCTGTCTTTGTATTCGAATAAAAATTCCAGTATATCTTCGTCTGGACCATTAGCGAAATGGCTAGGAGTCCATCTTTCAAATCTTGTCCAGAAATTTCTTAGGTTTGGATCTTCTAAATTAGGAAATGCCATTCTTTGTGTTTTATTGTTGAGGGGTGTTATTTGTGAAAATTCTATGATATTGCTATTAAATTTTTTATTGTATTTGTTAAGATTATCGAAAGGTTCGATTTCAGTTGGTGAATTTTTACCTGAAGTTGTAGAATTCGATTTTTATTTTCTCTAGGAGTATTAATTTGTATGAGAAAATCATTTATTAGGTTGTCTGGTTGATTTTTATTTATTATTTTATTGGTGGTTTCTTCAAAAACTTCTTTGTTGGAATTTCTTATTATTTCGAGTTTTTCTTCGTCGACTTTAATTTGAATTTTACTGCGGGATCTAGTTAATTCTATTTCTCTTGATTTTTTTCTTCACTTTCTGTTATTAAGTTTTTAGTTTTTCTTTTTGAAGTTACAGATTTTGGTCTATGACATGGTTTAGGGGTTTCTTCGTCTTCAGTTTCAGAGTCAATAGCTAATTCTAAATTGTTTTTCGAATTTCTCCTAGCTCGTCTATTTTCTGCAAACTCAGTTACGAGTTTATCTAATTCTTTTGTGCCTCTCAGGTTTATGACATAGGGGTTAGTATATAGTACATTTAAAAACCAATGCTTGCCTTTTTTACCTTTATATAACTTTCTTTGTAAATCGTATCTGGTTCTGTTTTCTATCCGTGATACTTACAATTTCGTATAAGAATTGTGTGGAAACTTTACTTCCCCAATGGTTAGCGAGAGGAGGAAAATTTTCTTCGAAGTTTGGTTCTTTGTCTAAATCTGTATTTTGGGTTTCTAACTGATTTTTGGGATTTGTTATGTTAGTTTTATCTAAATTAATGTTTTCTGAGTTGGGACTTGGGTTTACAGACATTCAGTAAATCTAAATTTAAACAGCACTTTCTACACCAATGTTAAAAATAGGATAATAATAAAATGTATAAAATTTTTTGTTTTTTGCTTACAGATTTCTTGATGTCTTGTGTTCAACGATACCTTGGGCCTTTGTTTTGACATTGTCCTTGTGGGGACTCAAAGGTATGAGGCAAGGGGCTTGGACCCCTCGACGACAGTCGCCGCCCCAAAGGGCAGGCTAACTTATTCGTCTATACGACGTTAAACGAAACACAAAATACATTCGATCCTAATTACCTACAAGAACGTGCAGGTAATATACGAGTACCGAATCGTGACATCACCAAACAATGTCACGATCCGTACACGAACCGGCCAGCCATCTCTTATCATGGTAGGGGATGATTCGACCTGGCTGCCCTCACTGACGTACGTATTTTCATAAGTACGTGTGTTTGTGTGCACGCGAGTAAGCCATATAAAAACCACCTAAACCGGCTCTAAAATCGCCAGTGTTCGGTCTGGTTCTGGCTTACCCATACGCTTGTATAAAGTGGCTGAACACGCTTAAATTCTGTTGAATTTCCTTCTGGTGAGAATATTTCTCACAACAAGGTATTCCACAGTGGTGACCTCGACGTGATTTTTTGGCTACGTCGTGAGGTGTCTTAGGCGCTTAGGCGCTATTACAAAAAGTGGCGCGGTGCGCTGGCGAGATACTCCCTTGCTCGGCAAATTAAAAAATAATTTTTTTGCAGACTAAGACACCTTCTTGGTCGTCGAAGTAGAGTCTGCTGAAGTGGGAACTTATACCCCTCTCTTCAAAATATATAAACAAAGAGAAACAAGACAGTAGACCTGGAGGAAGAAGGTTGAACTCATCCCCCAACTCCCCCGACTTTGACTCGACACTCCAAGGATTTAGCAAATATAGAAGAAGGCCCTCAACAACCAGACATAGCACGACTGGGAACTGCAATAAATAAAGAAGAACTAGCAGTCAAAACGTTGAGAAGTGGTCAAACTTTAAGCCAAAGTTCCAACCCGAAAACACCTGTCCTTCAAACACAGGAGCCAGTGTTTTTGACCAGCAAGGAAGGAAGTAGTACTGTGGAATACGCTTGTCACCAGAAAGACATAGCAATGGTTCCACCACCAACTGAAAACCCACAACCATCGCAGGGAGGTAGTAGTCAGCTGCAGCTGACACCCGAAGTCTTGGCACAAATTTTGCAACTACTGAAATTGCAGCCAGGACAGAACCCCAACTTCTACAGACGGAGGATAGATATCCCGAAATTTCTGCCGAATGAGGTAGAATTATGGTTGACACTATTGGAAGGCAGGTTCAAGACAGAAAATATAACTCTGAACCAGCAGTATACACACATCTGTGGAGGCATGCCCCCGCAGATAATCCGCCACATTCCGGACATTATGGAATGCCCTTCGACAGAAGATGACAAATATGCCTGGTTCGTCAAGAAAATCAAGAACGTATTTGGAAAAACTAAAAACGAAATTATTGATGATGTGATGGGTGGTATGAAGATGGGGGACGACAAACCCTCGATCTTCATGGCGAAGTTAAGGCAGAAGGCGGACAATATCGTAGCCCCTTCTGTCATAGGCAATCAATTTTGCAAACAGATTCCACAAAGTGTTGTGCAATGCCTAGCCGCCGTTGGTTCGATGGTAATCAATACATCCGCGGATTTAGACTTAATTGCGAAATCAGCAGATAATGCGCTCGAGTACACAAGGTCAAAGCCGGTGGTCAGTGCAGTATCTGCAGAGACTGGAGAGCTCGCTCAACTTCGAGCACAAATAGCTCAGTTGACTGAGGAGGTAAAACGGAACAAAAGCCAAGGATGGATGAAACCCAATAGTAGCTGGCGACAAAGATCCAAAAGCAGAAGCAACAACAGCAGTAGTAGCAGAGGACGACAGTCCCGGTCCAGAGACCGTAGATCTAGTTCCGGCAACAGGGGTCAGAGTTCAACTCCCCCTAGAACATCATCTCCCAAAACCCAGTCTCGAAATTGGGATGATAAGAGTTGCTTCTTTCACAACCGGTTTGGTGCAGAGGCCACCAAATGCAAGAACAGATGCAGATGGTGGGGCAAAACCTTCAATAAGGAGGCGTCAAACTAGAACAAGGGGCCATCTATGCGGCCGAAGACCCCTCGGAAAAATACTCACGCCGCCTGTTCATAAAGGACAGGACTAACAGGAGACGGTACTTAATTCACTCGGGAGCAGACCTGAGCATATTGCCAGTAAACAGAAACCAAAAAGTACTTCCTCCGAAATACTATCTCTGTACTGTGAATGGTCAAAACCTTCCAGGTTACAGACTCGAGACCAGCAAAGTCGACATCGGACTCAGCAAAAATATGACGTGGTCCTTCACGGTTGCAGACATTCCAAACCCAATCCTGGGTGCAGATTTCCTCGCACATTATGGCCTGATCATTGACCTCAAACATGGCAAATTGATCGATAGTGAATCTAAACATTGTGTGGATGGCAAAACACTAGCTTACAGACTGGACACAAACATATCCAGCTGTACCAAAGTCGACGGACAACTCTTACGGATCCTGTCTGACTATCCTGGAGTCACTCAACCCTCAATTCGCAAGCATCCTATGTACAAATATGACACGGTTCATTTAATCGAAACCAAGGGACAGCCTTGCCAGGCTAGAGCACGGAGGTTATTACCCGACAAACTCAAAGCGTCACGAGAGTACTTCCATCGCATCATTGAGGAGGGCGTATGTCGCCCCTCAAAAAGCTCATGGAGCTCTCCTATCCACATGACGAAAAAAGCAAGTGGAGAGTGGCGAATTGTTGGAGACTACAGGGCCTTAAATGCCATAACAGTTCCTGATCGCTACCCAGTCCCCAACATAATGAACTTCAATGCAAATATGAAGGGTAAAACGATGTTCACAAAAATTGACATCAACTGGGCATTCCACCAAATTCCTATGGCCGACCAGGACGTTCCATAGACAGCGGTTATAACCCCCTTTGGATTATTCGAATACCTTCGAATGCCGTTTGGACTTCGCAACTCAGCACAAACTTTCCAACGATTCATCAATGGACTGTTTAGGGAATTCCCGTTTGCATAGGCATACCTGGATGATATTTGCATTTGCTCAGAAGGCGGTGAGCATCAGCACGAGGAGAATGTGAGAGCCGTGATACAGCGTATACACGCAGCCGGACTCACTATCAACGTAGGCAAAAGCTTATATGCACAAACCAAAATTGACTTCCTCGGCTACAAAGTCTCTACCGAAGGCATTTCCCCCTTGAAGACCAAGGTAGAACCTATATTGAATTTCCCGAAGCCCTCAAATGTTGCAGAACTCAGGCATTTCTTGGGGATGGTGAATTTCTATAGATGTTGCATGAAGAATGCAGCTGCCGAACAAAGTAAGCTGTTTGCACTAATTAAGACAAGCAAAAAGAAAGATAAAACTCCACTCGAATGGAACGAAGAAACCAAACAGGCCTTAGAGAATATCAAAGAAACACTGGCAAATGCAACTCTATTGGCTCATACAGACGAAAGTCTGCCATTATGCGTAAGTACCGACGCATCTGATTTTGCTATTGGTGCAACTTTGTACCAACTGGGCAAAAACAACATCAAATTACCGCTAGCTTTCTTCTCGAGGAAGCTCTCAAAAACAGAAAAGAATTACAGCACATACAATAGGGAATTGCTTGGAATTTTTGCTGCGAAGCATTTCATGCACCAGTTAGAGGGTAGATGTTTTTCTGTGTATACTGACCATAAACCCCTAACATATGCCTTCACACAAAAAGCAGAACCGGCATCTCCGAGAAGAGCACGACAATTAGACTATATTGGTCAATTGACTACCGACATTCAGTATATAAGTGGAGAACTTAACACTCCAGATGATGCTCTGAGTAGAATCGAAGCTATCTTGGTTCCTGTCTAATTGCCTTATGCTGAAATAGCTAAAGCACAGCTTAAGGATGCAGAATTGCAAGAGTTGTTATCGAACGATGATACTACTCTCAAATTGAGACAGCGAAAAGTTCCCGGTACTGATGTTTTATTAACATGTGACATCAGTACAGGTAAGAATAGGCCATTTCTACCGGTAAAATATCGCAGGTTGGCTTTCAACAGTGTACATAATCTGTCACATGCTGGGCCAAAATGTAGTGCTAAACTAATTTTGGAAAGATTTGTATGGCCACGAATGAAGTCTGACTGCAACAAATGGGCTTGCAGTTGCCTGAACTGTCAAGAATCCAAAGTAGGAAGACACACTCGCTCGCCCCTCAAATCTTTCAAACAAACAGAGCGGTTTAATATGATTCATATGGATTTGGTAGGCCCATTGCCACCATCCCAAGGACACAGATACCTGTTGACGATAATAGACAGGGCAACACGATGGCTGGAAGCAATCCCTCCACACAAGATGTCAGCTCCCACAGTAGCTGCAAGATTATACGATACCTGGATTGCGAGGTATGGCGTACCAGAAGTTATAGTCAGAAACCAAGGTCGCCAATTCGAGAGCTCGCTCTTCAAAGAGCTGGAAAATAAGCTTGGTGTTCTACACAGTCATACCACAGCTTACCATCTTCAAGCCAATGGCAAAATCGAGAGATGGCATAGAGCTCTCAAAGCCTCCATCATGTCTCATGATACCAAGAGATGGGTAGAAATACTTCCTACCATCCTCTTAGGCCTTCGATCTGCCCTACAAACCGATACAGGTCATTCTGCAGCGCAATTACCATTCGGCAAAGAGCTACGCCTCCCAGGGGACTTCTTCACAGAATCGATAGAAGTTAGCCCCGAAATCATGGTACAAAATATACGAAATGATGCCAACACCTTTTTAAAACAGGCAGCTCGCCATGGCCAGCTCAAGATTTACGTCTCAAAAAACTTGGCCGATACGTCACACGTATTTGTAAGAGACAAAAAAATGAGATCTGCGCTGGAGAAACCATACGCCGGTCCTTATAAAGTAGTATCACGAGACGAGAAAAACTTCGTGATACTCATAGCAGGCGAACCTCGAACAATTTCAATCGACAGATAGAAGCCTGCTTATGTGGTAAGCGACGACAAAAGAATCAAAAGGTTGCATAAGGAAAGCACAGAAAATATACAGACGGATTCACCAATAAACACAGAAGAATCCATCGAGAAAAGTGAGAAAAATACCTCACAACCGAAAACACCAAAAAAGTCAGTAAGATTTGCGGACAATGTCACAACTAAAACATCTGATCCCGAGGCCCCCTTATGCCCACGTAAAAGTGGCAGGCCCCTGGCAGTAAAAAACGCAAAAATTCCCGCCCTTCTTGCACGTCTGAGAGGTTAATGCGAAAATAAATAATATTTACTCCCGAAAAAGTAATATCCGCTACGAAGTTAAAACCTGCCTAAAAATATGCGAGGAATATCGGAACTCCGTGAGACAAAAGAAACTCCGGAGATAAGCAAACGAGGAATGCCAACAAAAAGAAGAAGACAGGAATAAACAAATCCACGTGCAATACGGAAACAAAATATTGCAACGTGCGTTTACCGTTAAACACAAAGTTTATCTCAATGATGTGACGTCACAAACGGAGATTCCTTTGTAGTAAAAATTCGAAAATTATATTCACTGAGTTTATTTCAGGCATAACTCTGCTTAAACCGATCAGAACTTAACCGGAAAACTTGTATACGGTTGAGAATTTTAAGCGCTATCCCCTCTACATGTCGATAAGAAGATATGGAAATAAAGAAAAGTAACTGTAATGGTAAATCGAAAAATGATGTAAAATCACCCATTTCAGAACTGCCAGAATACTTGGACGTGTTTTCTGATATTTTTGCTTCCTTTTCCTGTAACTAAAATTCTATGTCGCTTCCACAAACCTTTCTAAAGTCCGCCACCTCCCAACTCTTCCGGAAAACTGCTGAGCCCTCACAGACTCAGCAGAAGACCGAGCAGAAGTCGGAGCTGGACCGGATAGAGGAGGAGCTGCTCATGGACACGGCTCCTCCAGTAGACGAAGTCCTAGCGGAGATGACCACTCCGCTTCCTCCAATTATCTCTCCTCCTTGGTCACCCAAAGAATCGGTTCCGACTCCGGAACCACTGAAGCCAGACACAAAACCCGAGGAGATGAGATTCTTGTTTACGGCAGAGAGGGCTGCGAAGGAGAAGGCGAAAATGGCCACCTGGACATTGGAGAATTCTAACTCTCCGATGCTCAGGAAGCCAATGTTTAAACGTCCGCCGCCCCCTCACACCCATCATCACCCCTACGCCTGATCAAAATCCGTACAACCAAGGGGTAGGGGAGAGGACAGCAGGGCTGCCTATCTGGCCCAAATGCATGCCTGTAGGGAATCCTACGAGTGTGTCGGAGCCGCAGTGGGGAGCGCCCTAGCTAAATGGGAAGCCAACCAGAGGCGTAAGTAAAATCCGCACGTCCCCCAGGCCTTGCGCATTTTTGGTCATTTTTGCAATGCAAAAACTGGGGGAGTAGCTGTGGGGACTCAATGGTATGAGACAAGGGGCTTGGACCCCTCAACGACAGTCACCGCCCCAAAGGGCAGGCTAACTTATTCGTCTATACAACGTTAAACGAAACACAAAATACGTTCGATCGTAATTACCTACAAGTACGTGCAGGTAATATACCAGTACCGAATTGTGACATCACCAAACAATGTCACGATCCATACACGAACCAGCCAGCCATCTCTTATCTTGGTAGGGGATGATTCGACCTGGCCACCCTCACTGACGTACGTATTTTCATATGTACGTGTGTTTGTGTGCACGCAAGTAAGCCATATAAAAACCACCCAAACCGGCTCTAAAATCGCCAGTGTTCGGTCTGGTTCTGGCTTACCCATACGCTTGTATGTAGTGGCTGAACATGCTTAAATTCTGTTGAATTTCCTTCTGGTGAGAATATCTCTCACAACAAGGTATTCCACAGTCCTTTTCATTGTTCCAATTTCCTGTTGGCTGCTTAACCTCAGCTTGATTTCCAGTTTCACTTGATACATTTTGTTGAATTCTTCGCAAATTTCGGAATGTTATTTTTTGCCAAATATAACAACCTCTTGTTTGTATATTTTTATTTATTTTGCCAGTATAGGCAAAATTGCTCGAGTCAGGGAGTGTAGGCTTCACCTCTCAAGCTCGCAATACGAAAAGACGCATTTTATTTTTGCGGGCACAAGATTTCAAAATGATTTTAAGTAGTAAAAAAAAAACATTTGTCAATTGAGCACCTTTATGAGACGCGATGCTCTGATAATAATTGATGCAAGATTTTGGTCACTATAGATGCAAGGTAAAAGGAATTTTGGATCTTTAAGTTTATCCAAAAAAATGTTGAAAGAATAATTTTTGTAAATGTTCACTTATGTATTAGTAAATACCAGATTCTTTTTGAGTTCGGGCGCCAATTTTGTTGTGTCTGTTATTCCAGATTTATAACAGCCACACAAAATAAATACGTGTTTCAATAAAACAATATTATTTCTATACGAACACGTCTCAATACATTATTCAGTAATTACTTCGTCACTATAAAATACTTATACTTAATTACTTCGCGGTTTTGTGGATACACGTACGTAATTATTATATACTAGTCATAATCCTAACAGTGTCACACCACATCATAGGGTGGATGACGAACGACTAATCAAGTAACTTCTATTTGGATTAGAAATGTTTATGTCTACAAAAGGTACTTTTGGTAGGTTCCCAAATAGTGCTGACAGTTATGTTGATTAGTTGTACGTCTGCATAACTTTTAGCTTTATTTAATGGGTTATTAGTCGGAGGTAACGGTGAATATTTAAAAGAAATATTCGCAGTTAATTGTTGCAGAGTATTTAGGTTAGCGAGTATATTCGTCTGCCTAAATACAACAGTACAGCAGCCAAAATAAGTTTTAGAATATAATAATAAAATGAATATAAGAAAACTTCGTACCAGCCATCAAGTGGTGGCTACAAGTTTGAGAGGTAAAGGTTAGGTGAATTTGGAGGGAAGAAAAAGATTGAAAGAGGGAGAAAATTTGTAACAGGTACTGACTGAAGTTAGGTGACTAGCCCAACTTTCAGCCGCTCATGGCGGTCTATTTTTAATCTCTGGAATTTTATTTTCAAAAAAAAGAATTTAGAATTTTATTTTTGTCTAAGAGAAAGCCATATCCTTCAAAATTTTTGTCTGCAAACACTTTTCAATCTTTTCATTTCCCTCCATTTGTGGTATCTGCATCCCATCAGATTGAAAATTGAAAGAAAAAAACTGGAACTTTTCAAATACGATATTAATTCAAAAAATTAAAAATTTTGTAAGAAACAAATTTCAAAAATATGCTTTTACACTGTAACCTTTCAACAATTTTGCGGATAAACCAAATTTAATGTTTAAAAAAAACATTAAGCACCAGACCCTTGTAATCACCGGAAAAAAGACTGAGTTCTGCCACCGAAATGGTAGTAGTGTAACGAATTTTATAGTTAGTCTCGTATGATTTTTTTCATTTTGATTAACAAGGTCTTGAAATATAGTTTCGTTGAATCTGAATTAATGAAAACGGGTCAAAGTGTCATTTAGGCCCTTTTCCTATGTACGGCATCTTTTTAAATTTTAGTTGCACATTTCACTCAAAAAAAAAAAAAGAAGAAAATATGAGGTTGACGTTTAGAGGAGAAAAACGTGTGGCCCAACTAATAATACAAAACATGCGTGTATTTAAAAACGATAGGAAAATTACTCCATGCAGCAGCTTGTATACTGAAGCTATGAACTGAATAGATTACTGCTATAAAAATTAAGAGTTAATATTATTTCGTATTGCGGTGATTATCCATTTCCATATTACCTACTTAATACGAAAAATATACCTACTTCAAAGAGAATTTCTCTTCTAATATCTTATCAGATTAAAATAGGTAGATAACATTGGTCCTTCAGAATTCGTATCAACTAGGTAACCTGCAACAGTGAAATAAATTTTGACAAACCTGGTTTGTTTAGAAACCCAAAGGTGAAAATAATAGAATTTGGTTCCATCTAAATAATCAAAGCATAATAAGTTGGGTAGATACCGATTGAATGAAAATAGTTTTATATGTTCACTCCGAGTTCATTGGTTAAATTAGAAAATTATAATTTTGTTTTCATATTCTCTCTGTGGCCTATACCAATTTCCATTCATAATATTTTCATTAATTTTGTGAAATTTTTACTTATAGAGATCCTCTATTGAGTTTGGATGGAGGAAGAAAGGTCACTGTATGTTTATCAATCTTTTTTGAAAAATTTTACATAGACAAAGGTTTTGTATTTGATGAAGAAGGATTGTTCCTTTATGAAACGACAACAGTTCTAAAAGGTCTGTTATTTAAAAAAGTACCGCCACATGGGCGTCAGCAATTCATGTATCGATGTGGAACCAAAAATATCACAAAAACATCGAATAATATTTTCGAATACTATCTATCGAGTGGACGCCGACCGAATTCCATATTCGTGTATAAGACTAATTATAAGAAGCACGATTTTGTCACGCCAGTGTATTACATAGAGAACTTTGATTTCACTCATTTGACACCATCAGATCAAAATGATTTCTAACGTATATAACGTATAACCCTAAATTTATCAGAATGTTACACCTACTAATCTTTGATTGTCTCCATAAGCTGAGTAAACTAAGACTACAATATAATAAAATTAAACAGATTATTGGTATTGTTTTTTATTTCAACAAATGTTTCAATTGGAGAGGTAAGTAATGATAGTAAGACTTCAGTAAGAAATATCTATACTTAGGTAATACTCAACCTGATGTTGGATGGATTGATTGTAGCTGAGCAAATTCCTTGATCAATCAAAGTTTACAGAGAAATATTGAAAAATTCGAATGAAAAACGTAAAGTTTTAACCCTTTTCTTCCGAAAAACCAACTAATATTACAAAACAAAAAAAAATTGGAGGTCTGTCGGCGGACTTAACAAAAAATGTTTGGAGGGATAAAAATTTTTTCAATGGTCATTAAATTCTCTATCTGTCTGGTAAACACTTGAAATATTTTTCAATAGTTATAGTGAGTGGGAGAGGGGTCACTCCCGTCAGTTTGTAAAATTCCTTTATAAAAAATCAAGTTAAAGTCTTAGAATAGATATTTTTCATTTTTAGGATTTTTTATGAAGTTATTTATGGTCAAAAAAAATTTTCAATAAACATGGATTCTTAGCTCATACATACAGAATACTTAAATTGGTGAATCGATTTTGAGTTATTGTACTGTGTAGCCAGGTTAGAACTTTCCGAATTGCTGTAATTTTGATAATTAGACAGTGATTAGGTTTATAAATTTTTATAATTTTTTATTTTAATTTAATAGGCTTAAAGATAGTCTTGATCACTTTTTTCATACTGATTGGTAGATTATAAAAAATTAAAATAGATGCCAAAGATATCACTGCTTCTAGTCCAAAATTCGCCAAGTCCTATAAAAATTATCACCTATTACTTCTATCTTAATCCTGTTTTAGTTTCTGGTAAAACCAAATTAGTAGACATGGGTAATGGTTGTGATGATTTTTGAGACCAAACAGATTTAGGACTAAGGTTGGCAATAAATTCCCATTGTAAGCTAGGCATAAATTTCAAATTTGTAAGTTAAGAAGAAATAAGGATAACAATAAAATTACTTGAGAAAGACCTTTCAGCTGTTGCTGTGAAAATAGGGATCCCTAAGGTAATTTTGGCCATAGAGTAAGCATTAGGAAAAATATTCTTGGAAAATTTATCCAAGTTGGGTATTTTTGGACCACTTGTAATAGTTCCAGGGTCACTCATTGTTTTTGGAACATTCTCTGTACCTACTTCATTTTCCTCCAAAATTGTACAAAAAGTACTGGCTGTCTCAATGGAAAATTAAAAAATATATAATAGTGGTCAACTGAGGTAATTCCGGCCCCCCTGGGTAATTTTGGCCAACTAGCTCTTGTTTACTGATAAGGACATTAGCGCTTCCTGCGAAAATGTGAGGCACTATATTTTATTGGTATCATTAGAGAGCTGAGAGTGTTGTCAATCTATTATTAACATTTCAAACCCATTTCTAACAATTTTAATCATTCTATGAAGGATTCAAAACAAGGAATTTTTTTATCAATTTCAAATAGAATATAGAGGAATTAACTTTGTTCAGATCATAAACATTACATGTGATTATTCGTTTTCTGGTGAGTAAAGACGATTCTCTCAACATTCTTGTATGTTAAAATAAAAACCTCGTCAGATTTGAACATTTGGCTTCTGTTTCTAAGAATTGTTAATCCTGTAAGTTGATTCATTCAATTTTAGAAATTTTCTATTTTCATCGCATCAAAATTGTGGTGATGAACCTAATGTTATGAGGTATCAATCATTTAGGTTTAATACAACAAATAATGGAATCAGAATATTCAAAGTTGCATTTAAAACCTTTGTAATAAATAATAATATATTTAGATTATATAAACACCATATAAGCAAAGAAGAGTCTCCCATTTTGGAAATACCTTTTGAGGCGTAATTATTTTAAGTCATGTGGGAAAAAAGTTAATGTAAAATGAAAGATGGGTTTCATAGACTTTTTAATGTTACAAACGACGATATCATCAAAGAAAATTGATTCCGACTTTAATTTACATTGATTTTTCTAATTTATGCACTATTTCAAAGTTACATATGGCACCCCATATTCTGTATATTTATCCTAAGTCTACTTTATTAAATAGATTCATTATTTTTACCAAATATAATATTTTTCTACAAGTAGGGCTATGAGTACTCCTTACTATTTGAGATTTGGTTCTTTGTTTGATACAGTTGTAATTGATGTAATCTTACTTAAATTGGGTACATATCGACGTTGTTCTGTTCGATTCATGTTGTTTGTTTATATTTCATATGGAGATATTTTCAAAACATTAATAAAAAATGGATTCGTAGTTATTCGTTTAGAGGTATTATTGAAAATCAATTCATATTTCCTTCCACATTTATGGAATTATATTTCATATAATCTATAATTGGGAAATTTTGTGGATGTTTTCTGGTGATAGTCAGTTATTTAAGATTAAAATATCTAAGTATTTAATATCATTCATTTTATTCTGCTTAACGGGTTATACCATTATGGTCGCGTAGTTGGCAGTGAAGAAGAACAATTTCAAAACCGAGAAAAACATCTCAACGCTTGTGGGGATGAAGTGTGGAAAAAAAGTCATCTTTGGTTTAGGAATTCAAGTTAGCTTATGTAATTACTAAACCAAAAAATATCATAGTGTGAGGATGTTTCCCTCTTTGCCTCCCTCAGGGCTGGGCCCTGCGTCGACAGACGGGTCGCAGACAAAATTTCGCAACCCATAATAATTGTGCATTGCACATTAAACAGAGTACATCGTCTGTATGCACTCATACAGACGATGAGTTTCTGTGTTTACTATTGAGGTGGTAAACTGAGGCAAGTGAGTATGTAATACTTACATACTCACTGACAGTATACGTGCTGCGGTCCGTATATGGTACTGCATCGCCTTTGGACAATTGCCCCAGTTAAAAAGTACGCTTAGTGTATGGTAAGGCATCTTAAACCGGCTGGCTATTGGTACCGAGAAATAATTTGGTCGCCCCGCACGTAAACCACTGTCTTCCTCCTTAGGTTCCATGAACCCCATGTAGGTAGCATCTACCTACACCAAACAAGCCACAGTGGTGACCTCGACGTTGCTACAGTGGAGCAGGCGTGAAAACGCTAGACAAGCGAGAAATTGCTCAGCTAAGTGCGGCTTGGACGCGACTTTTTCATTGGCTAGAAATAGCTGGTGTGACTTAGGTGACTATTAGTCGACTACAGAGTGGGAAATTTACCCCCTATACTAAATAAACGTTGCCCCATAAACCGGATGGATCAACAAATTCTCAGTAGAACACGCATATACATCTGCTAGATAGGAAATAGTCCTACAATAATTTCTGCTACAAATTTGGCTAAGCTGGATTTCCAAAAATTAAGAAACGGAAAAATAATACGAAAAATAATGCTGAAAAACGACGAAACTAAAATGCCTGGAACTTCCACTGAAAATCTCATAAAAGCTTGTCGAGACATCATGGAATGTCCCGACGAAGCAGAGGATTCATACAGTTGGTTCCAGAATAAAATATGAACTGCATTTGGCATAACCACTCGAGAGGAAATTCGAGAAGTGATGAGAGGCATGTCCATCGGATACGACAAGCCCACAGTACTCATGGAAAAACCTATGAAAAAAGGGGATAACCATGTATAACCCTTAGTAATAGCTGACCGATTTTGCCAACAACTACCTACATCAGTTGTGCAATCACTTGGAGCTTTAAATCTCACCAATGCTACCAGTGATGAGGCATTGATAAATTTGGCCAAAGCTGCTGAACAGGCACTGGAATACAAAGGTAAAACTGCAATCAGTACCATCTCAGTGGAAAAATCTGAAATAGCGGAACTTAGAGCCGAAATAGCTGCTTTGAAAATGGAACACAAAAACACCAACAGCAGCGGAAATCGTAACAGCCGTACCAAAAACCGAAATTGGCAAGAACGAGACTCTAGATCTCGTGACCACAGAAATAATAGCAGAAAAAACAGCCCTGGCAGAACACCACCAAGGTCTAAATCTAGACCCAAATACAAAAATCCGAATTGGCGTGAAGACTATTGCTTCCACCATAATAAATGGGGAGAAAATGCCAGGACTTGTAAAATCACCTGCTGATTCTACGCCGAAAGGATGATCATAGATGTGCAAAAGAAAAAAGAATTGCTCACGGAATTGGACAAGGTTAGAGACAACCAAAGATCTCCCAATAAGTCAAACTAGAGAGAGGGGTTGTATCAGCAGCAACCAACCCCTCAGATAACTACTCTTGCCGCCTGTTCAAACAGGACAGGTCAAAAAGGAGGGAATTTCTTGCTGACTCAGGCACAGATATAAGCATACTGTCAGTCAATATCAAGCATAAGAATAACACTCCGAAATCAGAATTAAATGCAGTAGATAACCTGAGAAGTCCGAGATCTGGACCTCAAAATAAAAATTATTTTCAGCAAATATAAGATAAAATAATGACGTCATAAGTGCAGACAAATTTTCGAGAGACAAAATTCGAATTCGGACATTATATTATCCGAATTCAAACTCATATTCAGATGACGACATGAAGACAGAAATAAAATCTAATTCTCTTGCAGGCAATTATAACGTATTTTATTTCAGCGACAACTAAGCCAAAATC
>WOFM01000135.1:0-11632 GCA_011428145.1 Ericerus pela | reverse complement strand
ACAAAGTATCACCACCTCAATCAGCTTTTACAAATAAATAATTGAAAAATTTCTTCCAGTCAGTTATCACAACAAATAGAGTTTGTTTTAGTAGCACAATGTTTTACTAATTCAGGATCCAACAAGAAAATCTGTAGATAACATGTGATGTAGTACTATGGGTAGGTACTAATGATAGTAACTGAAGAAACTGACAAAAATTCACTACACAGTTTGAATGACAAAATAATACAAAAGTGCCCACACTTTTGAAACATTAATAATTAATGGATTACTATAGTTAACTTGAGTACTTGTTGAGTTGGGACTAAACTCAGTTGCTATGTTTTACATTCTTATTTTTGAATTTGAAATTCAACTGTTAACTGAATGTTGATATTAATAGCATTCTGAGGTTACGGATTTTGTGGTTGTTGTTTATTGTTCTAAATTTTATTACTTGGAGTGCTGGCAGATTGTCCACATCATTTTACAGTTTAATATAGAATTGGATGTTTGCTTTCTTGCAACAGTTTTTCTGCCATTCTCTGTTAAAATATTTGTCACAACATAGCATTATTATATCAAATGTATTTGTCTCTTTGTAACACTAAAATTTTGTCAAAATATAGCATTATGTATGTTGAATATATTTGCCTCATTGTGTTGCTATTTCTCCTATATTCTATTCAAAATATTTGTCACAATGCGGCATTTTGTTCAACCAATTGTCACAAGCCTAAAAATTAGTCAATTTTGACAACATGTGACAGTGTTTTGCATAATAGACACTTTGTAAAATAAAAATTTCCAAACGGATCACTGTTTCGCACAATGGAACATTTACTGCCAATATGACGTAATTTGTGATAAGCCAATTTTTCGTTGTAGAGGAATTGCAAATTACGTATAATGTCCAACAAATAATTCGTAAGTGTATGATTTAATGTTCAAGGCACAAATATTAGTCAACGTTTTGGCAGTGTGACTGCTGTCAGGAGAACTCAGCCCCTAATCCTCACTTCGAATGATGTCCTTACAGATGTTCAACAAGTTAAAATAATGAAACCCTCGGTAAAAATTAATGTACTTATCGATAAGGAAGTAACAAAAATAATGAAAGATTCATAATTTTATTATGTACCAATAATAGATCAGAGATTCTTTGGATTGTAAATACAAATATGAGTTTTGAGCTATGTGTGGCTTGTTTGGTGTAGGTAGATGCTACCTACACGGGGTTCATGGAACCTAAGGAAGAAGACAGTCCGTTTTTTTGAGTGTGTTTTTGGCTTCTCCGACTTTCTTTTTGTCATATTCCGATATTGCCTTGGCTACGATCTCTTTCATATATTGATCGAACAGCTCTTCTTCTATCTGAGCCTGTTTCTCAGCCAGTAACTTACGTTCTTTTTCCTCTGGATTTTCAGTTGAAGTTCCAGGCATTTTAGTTTCGTCGTTTTTCAGCATTATTTTTCGTATTATTTTTCCGTTTCTTAATTTTTGGAAAACCAGCTTAGCCGAATTTGTAGCAGAAATTATTGTAGGACTATTTCCTATCTAGCAGATGTATATGCATGTTCTACCGAGAATTCGTTGACCCGTCCAGTTTATCGGGCAATGTTTATTTGGTATAGGGGGTAAATTTCCCACTCTATAGTCGACTAATAGTCACCAAAGTCACACTAGCTATTTCTAGCCAATGAAAAAGTCGCGTCCAAGCCGCACTAATCAGCAGAGTGATTTCTCGCTTTTCTAGCGTTTTCATGCCTGCACCACTGTAGCAACGTCGAGGTCACCACTGTGGCTTGTTTGGTGTAGGTAGATGCTACCTACACGGGGTTCATGGAACCTAAGGAGGAAGACAGTGGTTTACATGCGGGGCGACCAAATTATTTCTCGGTACCGGTAGCCAGCGGGTTTAAGATGCCTTACCATACACTAAGCGTACTTCCTAACTGGGGCAATTGTCCAAAGGCGATGCAGTACCTTATACGGACTGCAGCACGTATACTGTCAGTGAATATGTAAGTATTACATACTCACTTGCCTCAGTTTACCGCCTCAATGGTAAACACAGAAACGCATCGTCTGTATGAGTGCATATAGACGATGTATTCTGTTTAATGTGCAATGCACAATTATTATGGGTTGCGGACTTTGGTCTGCGACCCATTTGTCGATGAAGGGTCGAGCCCTGAGGGAGGCAAAGAGGGAAACGTCCCCACAGTCACTCCCCACTAGTATTTTCGCACAAAAAGACTAAGTCCCGTCATACTATAAAAGTTGGGGGACGTTGGACTGATGATTGTCCTGTGGGATTACGTCCTCTATAAGACCTAGCTCCTCCAAAGAGGATGTCTCGGAGGGCCTGGCCTAAGGCATGGCCAGTAAAAGTCCCCGTATGATAGTTGAGGATCCTCCGTTGATTATAATTAGCACGAGATCGTGCTCCTCTCTTTTTATTTTTGTGCCAGATCACCTGGGTGGAGTTCCTGGAATTCATATTTGGAATAGAATTCCGTTGTTGGATGAAAGGCTGGAGTTAGGTTTCCAGTCTATGAACCGTGATTTCGGAGCGAGAAGGCTGAAGGCTCCTAGTTGGGTCCACGTCCATAGTGGTAATCATGGATCGTAAAGCATCCAAGGTCTCGCTAGTGGGAAGGTGGCAAGGAAAAGGTTGAGTCATTTCAGCCAAGACTGAACTTACCTCAGGACTCGGAGTGGAAGTCAGAGCAAGATTGCTCCCTGAAGTGGAAAGTTGGTAAAGCCTGATGTCATGCTCCCGATTGTTCTGTTCCTTCTCTTCTGTGAGGAGGGCTTCCTCATAGTCGAGTAAAGGTTCAGAAGGATTAATGGAAGACATAATAGTGGAATGCAAGTGTCAATTAAGACAAAGTGAGAAATTTTCAAAGTGATTTTAGCACAGAAATAAATGAATTGAACAAATTTTACATGAAATTGGAATGCGATGTTGCTCGGAGCGTAATTGACAAACGAATGATTTGTGTATCGCTCTTAGCTGTTTCATTTGGTACGAATTTGTCGTCAAGTTTATCATAATTCATCTCAGTATAAAAGATTCAGTATTTTCCCACCATTTAGAAATTCCCACATAGAAGATTCTACGTGCAAAATTCGTTGATTTAAATTACCACGTCCTTTTATGTGGGTCAACTTATTCGAGTGAATGAACTTTTATTCTTTTATATAGGTCAATGTGATAAGGAACGGTGGTGTGATATCCTTATCGCAACGTACATTGTGATATGTTCTGCGATAAGGATGTGTGTCATTGCAGTTGCACCGTTTCTCATTGTTCGTCAGCTGATTTTTGTTTTTATAAAAACGCACGTGAATTTATTTTGAATTTCACAATAGATGTTTTATTTTCGAGCTGATTTATTTTCGCATTTTTCTTCTCTGCGTCTAGGTTCGAATCCTGGAGGCGGAAGATTTATTTTTTGATTTTTATGACCATTTTTTGATATTTTAATTCAGTTTAACCTTCTGCTATGTTTTGATGCAGGGGTTGATGGTGAATAAATTTATTTTGCTTTTTGTAACCATTTATTTTTCTATGGTTTGGGAATTTGGTGGTTTTTGTGTGAGTGAATTTTGCAATTGTGATCATGCTTCGGTTTAGCTATTTTTGGTGTTGAGCTATCCTTTCTGATCTACGACTTGGAATTTGGTTTTGTTTTTTATAACTACCTTTAGGCCTGCCTCTTTTATTGGGCTTTATGGGCACTTTAGGATTGTAGTAATATTTTCGTACGTTGTCATCAAATTTGACAACTTTTTTGATTTTGGTTTTAGCAGCTGTTTTTTCCAAATCTGGTTTGAGTACATCGCTATGCATTTCTTGTACTATTTCTGGCTGTGTTAATAGCTTTTGAGTGTTGGTATTTTGTTCCACAATTTCTTGTGTATCTTTGACTATGCTTATGTCAGTATCCATTTCACTTTCCTTGCAATTTTTCGTGACATTGACTTTATCATCTGCTATTAAAAATGCAGGTTTTACACGATCTATTGAGACTTTTTTCTCATTATCAGCTATGAGAAGGGTGAACGTTTTTTCTGTTCTATCCACTACTTTATAGGGACCAGTGTAGGGTTTCTGCAAAGCCTTTTTCATCCCTTCTTCTCGTAAGAACACGTGCGTGGTTGTTGCTAAGTGTCTCGAGACATAGGTTTTGGGTTTGCCATGAGTTGCAGCTTGTTTTAAAAATTGACTTGCGTCGTCTTTTATGTTTTGTAATAATGTTTCGGGGTTAATTTCTTTGATTTCTGTTAAGTGCAATTCCTCACCGAGTGCTAACTGAGCAGCTAAGTGTCCAGTATCTGTTTGCAAGGCTGATCGGAGGCCTAATAAGATGGTTGGTAGCCTTTCAATCCATCTTTTGGTGTCGTGTGCCATAATTGAGGCTTTTAGAGCCCTATGCCACCTTTCCACTTTCCCGTTAGATTGTGGGTGGTAAGTGGTGGTGGAACAGTGTTTTGCACCCAAGGTCTTTACTAGTTTGATGAATATTTGGCTTTCGAATTGTCGACCTTGGTCTGAAGTTATGATTTGGGGCACACTGTATCTAGCAATCCACGTTGAATATATTTCTGCAGCCACTGTTGTGGCTGACATTTCCGTGAGTGGAATTGCTTCAGGCCAGCGAGTGGCTTGGTCTATAATGGTTGGCAGATACTTGTAGCCATGAGAAGGTGGTAAAGGACCAATTAGGTCTACGTGAATGTGTTTGAATCTGTCAGTATGTCTGAATTTCCCAAGTTTTTATTTCGTGTGTCTGCCAATTCTGGATTTCTGGCAATTTAGACAAGCACGGGCCCAGTTGTTGCAATCTTTTTATATGTTGGGCCATACAAATCTCAAGGTCATTAATTAAGTCGTACTCCTAGGTCCAGTGTGCGATAAGTTATGAACACTGTCGAATGCCATTTTCCTATATTTTTGTGGAATATAGGGTCGTTCTTGAACTTGGGACACATCACATGTTAACATGATTTTTGTGCCAGGGAGTCTTTTTTGTCTCAGTTGTAGACTTGATTTGTCTGAAGATATCAATTTTAATAATTCTTCACCCCCTAGCTGTTCAATGGCTATTTCAGTGTAGGGCAACTGAAATGGCACTGAGAAAGATTCTATTTGACTCAGAGCATCAGTGGGTGTATTTAATTCCCCTTTCATATACCTGATGTCTGTTGTAAATTGGCCTATGAATTCTGAGTGTCTCATTTGTCTTGGCGATGCATGTTCTGCTCTCTGCTGGAATGCATGTGTGATAGGTAGGTGGTCTGTATACACAGTAAAAGTTCTACCTTCTAAATTATGCCTAAAGTGCCTGATTGCAGCATTTATCGCCAATCGCTCCCTGTCGTACGAACTATAATTTTTCTCAGCCTTAGATAGTTTCCTCGAGAAGAATGCTAAGGGCTGGTTTTGATCATTTTCAATTTGGTACAATGTTGCACCAATTGCAAAGTCTGATGCGTTTGTTGCTATGCATAATGGCAGACTGTCATCTGGGTGAGCTAATAATGTCGCGTTAGCCAGCATATTTTTGACATTGTCAATTGCTAAGTTGGCTTCTTCTGTCCATATGACAGGAGTTTTGTCGCGTTTTTTATTTGTTTTTATTAAATCGAATAATCTGCCTTGTTCGGCAGCTGCGTATTTTATGCAACGTTGATAGAAATTTGTCATCCCTAAAAATCGTCTTAATTCAGCAACTGTTTTAGGTTTAGGGAAGTTTATTATTGGCTCAACTCGGACTTTTTGAGGGGCAATTCCAGCAGAAGTAATGTTGTACCCAAGAAAATCAATATTTGGTTTTACATATTCGCATTTACCAGGATTGATAGTTAAACCAGCAGCATGCAGACGCTGTAATATGGTTCTCACTTTCTTCTCATGCACTTCAATGCCTCCACTGGAGCATATGCAGATATCATCTATGTATGCATAGGCATATGGTATGTCTCTCAATACACCATTTATAAATCGCTGGGATGTCTGTGCAGAATTTATTAATCCAAATGGCATTAAAAGATATTCGAAGAGGCCGAATGGAGTTATTAGTGCCGTTTTTTCAATATGGTTTTTAGCCATAGATATCTGGTGGAAAGCCCAATTAATATCAATTTTGGTAAATAGATCTTTTCCTTTCATGTTTATATTGAAATCCATGATATTAGGAACTGGATATATATCTGGTTTTGTTTGAGCATTTAGGCGTCTGTAGTCACCTACTACTCACCATTTTCCACCTGGCTTAGGGATGATATGAATGGGTGAGCTCCATGAGCTATTTGAGGGTCTACAAACTCCTTCTTTTACCTTTCTATTAAATGCATCCTTAGCCACTTTTAATTTTTCTGTAGCTAAGCGTCTTGCTTTTGCTACACAGGGTTGTCCTACAGTTTCTATTATATGAACTGTGTCATGTTTATATGTAGGATTTGGATTAAAAGTTAGTTCGGTGATACCAGGAAAATCTGTCAATATATTGACAAATTTATCATTTGATTGCGTGCACGCATTAATTATATTAATTATTTGATAATTTTTAGTTTTTCCTTTTATGTGTTCACCGGTTGTGGAGTCTATTAATTGTTTATTTTTAAGATCAATCAATAGTCCATAATAGGCTAAGAAATCTGCTCCTAATATAGGGTATTTGACATCAGCTATGGTGAAAGTCCATTTCATTGGTTTGTTAAAACCTATATTTACATTGCATTTTTTAATTCCATATGCAGAGAAACTATGGTTTGAGGCGTCCGAGATCGATCCCTGCCACGGTCGCCAATATTATGTGCGGCAAACGAAATCGATTCTCATATGTGTCATAAAGTCAACCTTTAATGTATAGTGGTGTTTAAATGCTAATGACGTCATAATGTCCTAGAGTTAGGACATCATACCGCCGAAACACTGATTCGGGGGGTCTTGATTTGTGTCTTCAAGACATTTTATTTTTTGACTATAACTATGTCCTACGGCTGAATTCTTCTTGACGTGAATTAGGCTTCATCAGACACGGCAAAACGCAGCTTACTTTTGTCTTCATACCTCAGCAAATTAATATGACGAGTCAGCAATAAGTTAAGTTGTGTGGAAAGAAAAGCCTAACAAGGTTTCGATCCATACAAGGTTCGAAACCTACAAAAACGAACAGCAGAATTATTTTGTCAAAGACTATAATTACAAAAGAACTATAGTGTCGACAAAGCGGAACAAAGCATAGCATGTAGCGGAAAAAATAAAAAGATAAAAAAAAAAGCTATTACAGACAACAAGTAGGAGAAACCATCAGAAAGCTGTTGTGTCTTCACCTAGTTGTGTGTCTTCATGAGTGATGGTTTTAGTTGTGTAAAAGACTCCTAATATGAAACTTTAGGTCTCGGAGCTTTTGGTTGTAAGTGAGAGTGAGGTGAAAAAGTTACTGACATAGATGGAGTCAAATCCACTATGTGAAAAAGGAAGGCTCTACGCGGCCTTTATGTGACAGAGCAAGGCAGTCATCTCGAACCAAGCTTGTCTGGAAATTGTCTTCAACACACCAAATTTCCCTCCTAACAGATGCCAGGAACTCCATCTGATCGTATTGTCGACTGAAACTTCACCTCGTAGGTGTTTTTAAAAGATCGCCTTGAAGTGCGATATACAACTGGCGAAACTAAGAATGCCTTGCGTGTCGTCACTACTGATCCTTCGTGACGAACGAACATCCCTAATTAGCCTTTGTCTTCAACTGAACCTATCCGGAACACAAACTACTATTTTAGTTGTCTTCAAGGTAGACCCGGTTGAATCATAATCTACATCCGTGGATGGTACACTTATATAATTGCCTAACGTGAGGACTTAGACTTACGACTTGTGATTTGGACTTAGCTGTCATCCGCCTACACAAGAAGGACTCATTTGCAAAGACGAACCTAGTACCGGGTGTCGCCAGTGCAAAATCGAGAGTGAGTTGATACTAGAATTCGTCTTCACAAATGGGTTCTTCTTGTTGATGAAATTTCCCCACTTATTGTCTGTTAATTGCCTTCAAACATGCGATTGTCGATAATATAAGCGAGAGAAATTATCAAAATGTCTACAACCAATGAAATTACAGATATTTAAAATTAAATATACGTCGACATACAATAGGCAAAAGCGCACGTGGATGACTGATAAAGCATAATATAGTATTAAATGACTGCAAACCGCAAGCAAAACGTGGAGCGAGCAAAGATAAAAAAGGTTGGCTGCATTCATGTCCGGCGATGGGTTTTCACTACCGTTCGATTCGTCTTCATTTACTATATATTTCATGGCGCCAGTCTGTCGGATCGAACCAAATTATTGTCTGAAATTGTCTGATTTTGGCTTAGTTGTCGCTGAAATAAAATACGTTATAATTGCCTGCAAGAGAATTAGATTTTATTTCTGTCTTCATGTCGTCATCTGAATATGAGTTTGAATTCGGATAATATAATGTCCGAATTCGAATTTTGTCTCTCGAAAATTTGTCTGCACTTATGACGTCATTATTTTATCTTATATTTGCTGAAAATAATTTTTATTTTGAGGTCCAGATCTCGGACTTCTCATACCCCCCCCCCACACTTTGACTGTCCAGCTGGACCGGAAAATGTATGGTAAATTTTGGAGTTTGAGATTTACCTGGAAAAATAAAAATTATGTCTTCAAGTAACTTTGTTGTCTGCAAGGAAAAAGGTGTGTCTTCATCTGAAAGGAAAGGAAATGACGGAGACGAAACATATACATATCGTACAAAAATATAATAAAATATAACAACTTCGAATGGCAAAAACATAGGAACATAAGAATGATTGTCTTCAAAAAGGAATAAATAAAACTAGTGAGAGTGAACTTTGTTGTCGAGATTTATGATGTATTAGAATCATAAGCTAATGATTCCCATTTGTCAGTCGAGATGTTGAGCAGGCTGTCGGCAAGAGCTATTTGTCCAGTTTGTAAGTTTCTGTCGATCATTTCTTGTGTCACGTTTGGTTTGTGTATATAGTCGTCTCTACGCGCAGCCCATACATATCTCTGGATGAAGTCGAGCCCCAGTATAAAATACTTTTTGTTGAAGAGTCCTTGTGGAGCTGCATACACATCAAGGTCGACATAGAGAGCTTTGTTGTGTTCGGGCTGTAAGACGATGTTGATTTTCTTATTGACGGCATGATTTTTGAACATCCCGTATCTAACTTGAAAAGAGTATTCCTGTGTTGTAACAAGAAGAGGATCCATAAAATCATAATATTCTTGTCCACATACTGAATAAGGGATCGTCCAGTCAAGAAACACAGTTGTTGGTCTCGGATCATATTTTGCATATGGTCCTGTGGCAACTATGAGGTAGATAATCGATACGTCCGGTAGTACTTCTTTTAATTCTTCTTTTGACATATATGGGATGATTTCATTTCCTACCATCGGGTTACGTATCGGGGCGAACTCGAGTGGGCGTGCGTCAGCTAACAGTCGGCATGTAGGACAGTCTTGCAAAGTGATGGAACTAATGAATAGAAGGAAACTACAATTACACGTGTCGAATTTTATTATAATGGTTGTGTCTTCATTCTACTTACTGACTGCATACTTGTTGTGGCTGATACATGTTAAAAATTTTGTCGTCAAATGAAAATAGAAATAAAGCTACTTTAAATGAAATTGTCGACAATAACAACAGTGGTTTTGACAAAATGGTGTTACAAATTGTCTAGAACATCGATAGAACTATGTGTTTCACTCAAAAATGACATTATATGACTGATATTTTAATCGTATTTTCGTCTTGACTTCTGATTCTTTGTCGTCAGAGAAAATTATCTTCTGTGCGGTAGTGATTATATCTAGGGATCAGGCCTAGTTATGATTGTCGGGTATGGAAAATAGTCCGGGTTTATCTGAGTTAGATAAACGGACTTGTTTTATTTTGTCTTCATTCTACATCGTGAGTTTACAATGTGTGTTGTCTTCACGTGGAATTTGTCTAATTAATTAGTTGGAAACGGATTACTAATGAAATAAATTACGAGTAAGTATAAGTTGTATTACATTAGTGTTGTCTTCATATTATAATAACGTAAATTTATACAAATTAACAATTATTTTTGTCTTCAAAATTTCACGATGTGTGGTAAATTTTCTTCTCCCATTTGTCGACAGAAGCGTTTCCAATGTCGTCAATCATACATATTTTGCCTGTTTTAAAACCTGACTTCAACATTTGTTCGGTGATAACCCGTTTGTGGGGCTGGCTGTCTTGAATCGCCCACCACACGTGTTGTCGAATGAAGTCTTGGCCTAAAATAATATGTTTGGCGTGGAATGTGGATGTGTCGACAATGTGGATATCGAAATCGATTTCGGCGTCGTCATTATGTTCGAGTTTGATTTTGATGTTAATTATTTTGTCTGTTTTGAAGTTTTTGAACATTCCATAGGGAATATGGAATGTGTATGGCTGCACCTTCATGATCCGTTTGTCGTCACGATCAAAGAATTCGGACCCACAGACTGAATACTTCATGTGCCAATCGAAATGCGCGTTGACAGGTACGGGTATATTTTGTCTCATCATTGGTCTGCATGCTATTTTTACGTGTGTCATGAAGACTGTCGGCAGGACTTTTAGCAGATCCGTAATCTGCATATACGGGATCGATCGTCCGCTGATTGAGATCGAACGACCAATTTTGCTGTCCCAGATGCGAGATGTGCTGACGTCAACTGATCGTGGATTGTCGTAGGATGGTGATGATGATGATAATATTTTCACAGGTTTTGTCGACACTGATGGAGTTGGCTTCTTAACCTTAACCACAGGGGTTGAGATCGAATTGTCTTCAACGTCCATCTTATTGTTGTCGGCAATTGTATATGTCTTTATGGGTTTTGTTAACACCTGTTTGTATGTTGCAGATGTCGAGGATGTCGGCATTGATGTAGCAGATGTGGATGGAGTTGATGACTTCATTGCTTTCTCCGCCTGTTCGAACTTTTCCAGTTCTGGATCTTCACGGATTGTTTCTAGAAAACGAAGAGGAATTGGCGGTGGTGAAAGAGTTGTCTTATGTAAGTTGTCTTCAATTATCTCCATTTCATCAGTAACAATACTGAGGCAATCATCTGTGTCTTCAATGTTAATGACTTCTTTTGCTTCGAGAGCTTTGTCTTTGACTTCATTACGATTTTCAATTGTCTTAATAATTGTCGTAATCGTTTGTGTCGCTATTGCGTTGTGGTGTCTCAAAAAATCGCGAACGATTCTTGCTTCTTCCAGTGTCGTTACTTGACTGTCGAGCAGCTTGCGGTTCGCATCAAGTTCACCGAGTGATGTCGAGGAATTCAATCATCTCGTTTTCGAACTTAGTACTGTCTACACAAATACAAATATCTGTCTTCACAAGTGTCTTCATTTGGTCGGCATTTATTGTCGGAATTTTGGGGATGTCGATAGAGTTTGTCGTCAAGCTAACTTGTCTCAATGAATCAACTGTTAATCGAAGTAGATCGATTTTGTCTGACAGATGATCCAGAGAATTAATGACTTCATCGACTTCGTCTCGTTTCTGTTGGGAAACGATACCTTTCTTCAAGATTGATGTC
>WOFM01000134.1:68640-134966 GCA_011428145.1 Ericerus pela | reverse complement strand
CATAAACTGGTTTATCGCATCAAAAATTGTCAAATTCAACTTCAAGCTGGTTGTCAAAAACATAAAACTTTGTCATTGTACTCAAAAAACCATATTTAGAGAAAAAAGTAATTTATCTAACCCAAGGTATTTAAAAACTCATTTGTAACTTTGGGTTGAGCCTTGTAACGCACAGGCATTGAATATTTATTCATGTATTCTTATCAACCATTTTGGTTAGGCTGATACCTTTTTAAGACTTGATTCACTAGCAACTAACAAAAGACATCACAGGTGTATAAGATTAGCTGTACATGCACTTTACCTGGGAGTATTGTAATTTATGGTGACCGTGTTTTTAGCCTAATGTCAATTGTCATACATACATACATACATACATACATATATGTAGACATATCGGCATTGGCCATTTTTGTAGTATATTTTGGCTAAACAGAGAATGAATTTTGTAGTTCATCTGTTTAGCTTATATATTAAAAATTGTGTATTTTTTTAAGTTTGTGGACTAATAAAGAAGTGGATTTTGGTGATGGACCAAATCCACTGTGTGTTGACAGAGGCTAGCCCTAAGTGGAAAGGAGGAACATTGTCCCCCTAGTAACATCTTTCATTTTTGTTCATTTTATTATTTATCGTATCAAAATTTTTTGTGTATTCCCAAAATTCTCGTAATTTTTGCACATTTTTGCTAACAATTTTGTCCAAGAGTTTACTTTTTGTGACGTAAGCCTGGCTAATTTTGTTTTTTCATTCACACTTATACAAACTTATTTATTGTTCACTGCATCAACCATACATTTCTATTCATGTATGTGTATATATATATGTATGTCCTACTCAGTGTGGTTTTCACATTTAAACCACTGTTTTGCCTGAACTTCCAATTTTTTGAATTTTGCATAACTTTGTCCCTGAACATTGTTGAATTTATTTAGTTTGATTTAGCTTGATCAAATAAAGAATTTTCTAGAATCTATTCTATTTTAATTTTTTCTAAATCATTTTCACTTAAATTATTAGAATTTATTTGAGATTTTATTTTACTCAAATTTTTGTTTTATTTTGATTGGATTTTTAAAATAATTTTTTTTTTTTGAAAAATTAAATTATATACTCTCAAAAATATTTTTGATTTTAAATTTTGGGTTTTCAGGTATAGTGAATACGAATATACTTTAATTTCCCCTGTTTTCCCAATTGATTATTAAATTTTTCCTCAGATGTTTTATTACTATTTGCATTTATTTGTTCAGTTATTTTGAGAATTATTTTAAATTCATTTGGGTAATTCAGTCTTGTTTTATTTTTTTGAGGGAAGTGTACTGTGGGAACCGCCATACCTTGCCTGATATAAAATACATTTGCCAGTTATAGTTGGTGGTGAGATGACTGTGTGGTTAAGTTCACTGCTTTTAGCTGGCAAATATGTAGGTCCCAGGTTTGATTCCCTGAACTGACAAAACCTACATCTGGTGACCCCAATGTGTGCTAGACATGCAGGCACCCTAGTGGTGCATAGTGGAACTCACAACTCTCCTTCCTAACTTGAGTTGCCAATAGACAGCACCCTATATAGTGGAAATCGAACCCATATAGGTAGTATAAGCCTATGTGTATAGGTATAAGAGGCGTTTTTGGCTCCACCCAACCTCCCACAGTATTTATTGTTGTTCAACTCGTGTTGAGTCTCTCTAGAAGGAAAGTGTGTGGGAACCGCCATACCTTGCCTAATATGAAATACCTTTGCCAGTAATAGTTGGCCATGTGGTTAAGTTCACCACTTTTAGCTAGAAAATATGTAGGTCCTAGGTTTGATTCCCCAAACCAACAAAACCCACATGTCCAATATCCACTTTAATTTTTGATCTTACATGCCATGTATGTACCCTTATTTTCACCTCTAAGAAGTTTACTACAATCTAGCTCTTAGTATTGACATTTTGTCAAGAATTAAAATCATGGTGTCACGAATATTTAAAATCATTACTGACACAGATCATATGGATATCATCAACAAAGAAACTGGTGAGATTACAATTACCCCTCCAAAGAGAGGTTCTATGTAAGTTATAAATGACAAAATTGTTGAAGATGATAAGATCTATCAGGATTTTTTGTGCATGCCTGTTTCTCAAAAAAATGTAAGTCAGGTTGATCAAAAAGTTGATCAAAATATAAATTTTAATATTGAAGAAGAGAAGCGTGATGATGATCCACAAGGTGAACTGGAAAACATTAACACAATTCAAAATTTTCAAGGTGATGAATTGAATTGAGCCACACAGGAAATTTATTCTGAAAATAAGGATAAGTTAGTTGGTGAGAATGTTGGAATAAATAGAAAGCTCTCGAAAAATATTAATAAAATGAATTCTTTTCATCACAAATATGCTGAACTTATAGTTAGTGCAATACGATGTGAAGACTGCTCATTTTAATTCTCAAATCAAGATTAACATCTATCTTAATATTTGTCTTGGTTGCAATGTTGATAAATTAAAATGACTGAAATTAGAAAAACCTTTTTATGGTTTGAAAACATCAAGTTAAAATCAGATCGAGTTATTAGATTCTCACATTTCAAACTCTAATTTTATAAAATCCAAAATTGACAGATGTGTGTACATTTGTAAATATGATTTAGATGGAATAGCCTTCATAATAATTTACATTGATGGCATACTCCTTACAACAAATCATCCTGAATAGATTAAAGAAACCACCAATCACTTTGAGATATGATTTACAATGAAAGTGATTAACAACCCAACTCACTTTGTAGGATTTGAAATTGATTGTAACAGGGATTCACAGATAATCAAGCTTATTCAAAAACAGCAAATTGAAAAGATTCTCCAGAAATTTCAATTCTGATTCCAATCTATCCAAAACACCTACAGAGACAGATCTAAAACTGAGTAAAGCTAACAGTAAAGATGATAAGGAATATAGATCCATGATTGGTGTACTATTATATATTGCTAGAGGCACTAGAGTAGACATTGTATTTTCTATGAATTATCTTTCTCAATTCCATAAATTCTTCGATAATGTCAAGAAAAATCATGTATGCTAGATCATTAGGTACTTGAAGTCAACCATTGATATAGCTCTCGTCTTGTTCAAATTCTGATGGTATTTCCACTTATGTTGATGCATCCTACTTACCCAGCATCAATGATCATCCTATAAACATTTCAGAATTAGAAAAGAGGAGATTGATAACTGGATATCTTATTAAGATGTATGGTGATTTAATCAACTGGGACATTCATAGACAAAATATACATGTATCATCATTTACTGCTGCTAAATTAATTGCACTTCACAATGCCTTCAAAGACATTGAAGTAGCATGGCTTCTTAATCGTGAATTTTTCCACATCGATACTCCAGTCCATTTATTCGAAGATAACATTTCCATTATCCATGTTGTCTCTGGAGGAGGCCAAAAACATTTTTGTGTGTTAATGATCAAGTGCTACAGATTAGCCCAAGCACAACAGGATAAAATCTTCAAATTTCAGCAAATTGCAACAGAAGTTTAATTAGCTGATTTACTTACCAAGGCTTTATTCAGTAAAAAACATGTTCTACTAAGTAACCAACTCCTTGAATCTCCTTATCTCGATCGATCCATAATCATTTCCATTGCATCTGAAACTTGATTCACCATCTGAAACAATAAATTTACCTACTTTCATTAATTACATGTTTTAATCTTTATGATTATAATAATATATGTTTACCTGAATGTAACCTATTCTTCACATTCGTTGATCTCATTTCTTCATTCATTTTACTAATCTGAAACATAAAATACATGTACAATTATTAATTTATTATACATATACCTATAATGTCAAGTGTGAATAATATGTGTACTCACCTCAATATTCAATATTTTATCCATTTTAGTTACCATTTTTTACACTTTATATTTTTCAATTTTTATCAATTTTACACTTACTTACATTTGATTACTTATTTTTTCTATAATAATGTTACCACCTTTTTGAAACATCAATGTGTAATGTATGTGTCAATAACCTTAGCTCTCGCTGTTGTGCTCAGTTTAGAGGATTGTAGGGGGTTGGGACCACCTTTTTTCCCATCATACTCCTGCAAAACTCAACATTAATCATATTATAATATATTTTTCATATTTATACTCATGTCTACACTGTTACCTGTTTTACCACTCGTTCGTTCGCCGCTTTACATCTTTTTACTCTTCATACAGCTCATACTCTATACCTTACATATATTATTTGCTGCAATTACACACTTCTGAGATGTAAATTTGTAAACATTTTTATTTTCTACAATAATAGTGAACATCCGATATACAACCTCTATAAAAATATCAATCTGTCAGTCCTCTATTGCTGAAAATTTTTTTTTGAATTCTTTTGTTTTCCAGTTTTCTCAAGAACTGCTAAATCGATTAGCACCAAATTTGTTTCAGACTCTCTCCCATATAAGTATCTTTCATAAAAATTTCAGTTTTATCTGTTTTGTAATTTTCTCAAAATTGTGAACACAAAATTTTTTCCAGCAATTTTTCTTCTCCAATTTTCTTTGAAACTACCTAACTTATAGGCACCAAATTTCTGTTAGGCTTGCACCAATATCAGGAAAATCTGTTGTGAAAATTTCAGCTTGATCCGTTTTATCATTTTTTCATAATTCTGGAAAAATGACTTTCCCAGAAATTTTTTATTTTCCATTTTTCTCGGAAACTAATGATCTCTTTCAGACCTGCTCCAACATGAAAACTGTCTCTTGTGGAAGTTTTAACCCTATCCATATTGTAGTTTTCCCAAAACATAAACCTAAAATTTTAAGGAATACATACATATCACTATAATGAACCATTAATTCGTTCGTTAAAATTATTTCACTAAATCATTTCCACGATATTATTTTTCCAATTATTCCCTCATATTCTATACGCAAGTGCCACAAATGCAGTAGTGATAGTAATAGTCAAAAATTTTTTACTATCGATTAATCGATGGTAAAAAATAAAAACTATCAGTTTTTAATGAACCAATTTTCTGTTATCAAGTTCAAAAAAGGGTATAAATTTTACCAGTTTTTTTATCAAATTCTAAAAATAGTCTAATTTTGTTAAATAATGCCAAAATTAACAAAAACTATCGACAGGGGTAGTTCATCGACGTACTAGTACTATTGTCAATCACTACCACTCAACGATACACAGAGATGAAAAAAAAAATTCGTTACTTCCTCTGAAACAACAAATTTTATGTTGTCGCCTCCTATAGATATGTCAGAAAAAACCTAAGGCTGGCATAAGCTAAAGTACTACGGAGCGGCGCTTGCTCATACATACATACTATATAAATAAAAAACTAAGTTAAAATGGATAATTTTCATCATCCACACCACTAACCCTTTTGTTAGGTCAGTTTTAATACCCCATTTAAGAAAACTGGATAAAATCTCGCGCAGCCAAAGTTCGTTAGAAAATCCAGTTTGCCAATTTTCATCTATAATTCAGAAAAAAAAAACAACAGAAAATATGTTTGTAACCCATGGGGCCATAAGTGTGAAAAAGATACTACGAGCAACACTGGAAAATAGTTTTTCTCTTGCAATTTTTTAATTTTATATTTTTCTCAGAAACTACTGAATCACTAGGCACCAATCTCCTGTCAGACCTAGTTTAATATAAGAACTATATTTCATAGAAATATCAGTCCTATCTGTTCTGCAGTTCCCTCAAAATTCTGTAAAAATCACACTTCTATCAGTCTTTATTTTATACAAAGACTACCTTTTCTGAAAATTTCAACCTTATCTCGTTTCCAGTTTTCTCAAAGACTACTGAATAAAAATGGACAAATCTTACATGAGACTTGCTTATACATAGAAACAATTTATCATGAAAATTTCAGCCTAATCCCTTCAGTAGTTTGATCAAAATTTTGGAAAAACCACTTTTCCTTTAATCTTTTGTTTTCTAGTTTTCGGAAACTATTAGACCAATAGGCAACCAACTCCTACCTTTTGAAAAAATTTTAGCCCTATCCTTTTTTTAGTTTTTTCGAACTGTGAACAAATATTTTGTGCAATATGTATATCAGTGGTGTACCATGCTCTCTTAGTTTGGGGATGCACTGAATGATATATAGGGTGTGAGGTAGTAAAACTTGAACGTAACATTCATGATCAATTTTTGATGTTGAAAAAACTGAAAAGTTCTTACAAAATGCGAAGAATGTTTCCTATCCCAGTTATAGGCTCTTTCCCACAAAGGAAAGGAGGGAATCAGAATTTGTTTTAAATTCTTCAAAAATTGACAAAAATTAAAGGGTATATGTTGTTGAGTGTGTGACAAGCCGAGAACCATCTTGTTATATGTGTATCTATGATTTTTAACAGGGTTTGTGTTTCATCCAGAGCATACACTAACATCTTTGAAACCGGTTCCGGGCCTACAGTCTCCAATTGTGCACACCTGTTTTTTAAAATATATTTTGGTATCAGGATTTCACATCAAAGTGGCTGAAACCTATCGGATATTTTGGTAAACTTTGAAAATGGGATAATGAATGTAAATGCATTTAACATAACAAATGTATCGTCTATTAATAATTTTTTAGAATGGTTTTGAGTAACAAATGAGTGGTATATTGATTTATTTACCATCATTTAGACTGCAAGCACGACATGAGCAATAAGCTTTGACTATTGAGCATCATCGGGTAAAACGCTAAACTCTCACCCTCAGCATCAAAATTTTTTGATATGAATGTGAGCATAAGCGTTAATGCTCAAGTCGTGTTTGAAACCTTACTGTAAAAAATCATTCACATTAATGTGTAATAGAATCCCTATTGAAAAATACCTTCCTGAAAATCACTAAAAAAACCTACTGCGAAAATTGTCCATTATTCTGTTTTCAGGCCTCTCATTAGCAAACAACACTAAGACACAATAGACTTGTCAAAATGTCAAATCCTAATTGGAGAGGTATGTGCTCAGATAATCGCATGTCCTGTGCCTAATGCACTCGTATAGTACCTACGCAAAACCAAAATAAATATTTTTTCCTCAAAAATTTTTATTTTTATGCTAAGTGCGAAAAAAATTGTAATTTTATTCTATTCAACTAATTGATATTATTTCATTTTTCTTCAAATTTATTTTATTAAGGTTTCTGATGATTGAATTTTACATTTCCTCAGTAAAAACTGTCTGGGTATGCAGCATGCTCAGAGAATTTGTGCTTGACGCATTTATATATGTACATATATTACTATACAAGCCCTAAAGTGCTTTGACTTGTGCTGGGCCTAGATTTTTTCTGGCAAACCTATAGTTAACTCTGTAGAATTTTTTTTCGTGTCTGTGTGTGGCTGTGTAGTGGCGCATGCGCATCGAATATGAAGAAATAATATCGGGAAATAATTTTTTTAAATAATTTCAACGAGCGAATTAACAGCTTGCACATTTATTTCTGTGATATATGTGTAGTACGTATATGTATGAAAAAAATCAACTGAATATGGGGAAAATGGTATAATTTGTTTTTTTTATCATAAAATTGATAAGACTGTTTTGCGAGATGAATAAATTAATACCCTATTTGCAAGCAAACTGGGTAAAAATAATAAACCTTTTAAATGTTTTATTAAACTTACCATTTTTTCTTTGATCCACTCCTCTAGTAAATCTCATTCATGAGAAACAGTTTGCTAAATATTATATAATACTATCTTATTTAGTAGGTAGGTATTTGTGTTTTTTAAACAATTTTTTGATAGAGAATATCTTACAAAGAGAGTTACGTCATAGAAAAAGTGCAATAGAAAAAATAGGATGGAAAAAATGTAACAGCCAAAATTATGATGTTATCAGCCCTTATAAAAACAGATACATTAAATAAATAGATAAAATAAATAAATAGTTACTGTGGGGACTCATCGGTATGAGGTATAGGGGCTCGGACCCCTCGACGACAGTCGCCGCCCCATAGGGCAGGCAACTTATCGTCCTTGCGACGTTAAACCAACACACACAGAATTACGTTCGATCGTAATTACCTGCAAATACTTGCAGATAATATACGAGTACGAATCGTGACGTCATCCATCAATCAATGTCACGATTCGTACACGAACCGGCCAGCCGCCACCTACGATAGTAGGGGATGATGCGACCTGGCTGTACTTAAACAACGTACGTATTTTACTACGTACGTGTGTTTGTGTGCACCCGCCAAAACCTGTATAAAAACTCACAGAACCGGCTCTAAAATCGCCAGTGTTCGGTTTGGTTTTGGCTTGCCCATACATTCGTATGAAGTGGCTGAACACACTTAAATTCTGTAGAATTTCCTTCTGGTGAGAATATCTCTCACGACAAGGTATTCCACAGTTACCTACCTGTAACAACATAAAAGATATCTTATTGTACATGATAGATACTTTTTATGGAGTTATTCCTTACACGAGAATATCAATATCAAGAATGAATGTTAATATCTCTGAATATACGAGCTTATAAATATACAATTGAATGTGGCGGAAATATTTCTGGAAAATTAAAACGTCAAAATAATGGTGTAATAATATTGCATTCAAAAATGTCGATATGAGTGTCGATGTTGATAATGATTATTGATGTAGACATTAGTAATTTGAGGAACTCCTCTGGCCACCTGACGTAAAAAGTCCCTTTTCCTCAAATTCCATTTAATAAAAATATCGACCTACCTATTTCATAATTTGAGGGACTCTTCTAACAACCAAGCATTAAAAATTCATCCTCAAATTCCCTTCTAGAAGAATAGGTTGCCAGAGCTGCTAGAGGGGCTGATGATGTCATAATTTTAGACTTGGAAATTTTAAGGGCACTGTCAGTAATTTAAGGGGCACCCTGTTGATGTTTTAGGTATCTGTTTATTGCGTATTGATATGGATACATTAAAGATGTTTTCCGTAAACTATGGTAGTGTCTTTGAAACTACTACATGGTGATTTTTTTTTTGTGAATTTCAGCACAAATTTTTCACGTTTTTCGAGAATAATCCGCTCTTTCAGAAGCGAGAATTTGATAATCTCGATGAATATAGGAGAATCTGTACCTTACGTATTCACGAAATTTTGAAGGCCAAATTGTTCACGGACGAAGATATGTTATCTAATCCACATCTGGTGAGTAAGTTAGTTTTTCGTTTTTTCGTTAAAAATTTAGTATTTACTTGTTTTTCTTCAAATGAGAAAACTATTATGTCTAGAAAAAAAGTTAAATCTATTCTCTAGGAGATTATTTAATTTATTTTTAAATCAATACTTGAAATAGTGTTTACAATTATTGAATGGTAGTAATCTATGAATGCACAAGTAAGTTCAAATAAAATTCCTGTTGTGATGAAATCTTGAAATCGAAAAAAAAATCCTAAATGCAACAAAAATTGTCTCGGTGTTCTTGAAGATTACCTTATCATTCACTCGTGTTAAACGTCACTTCGCTTCAGTAAGTGATTTTTCAAAAATATTTTGATCATTAAATTCAGTTATCTACTAAATTGGGAGAAGATATTATTTGCTTACATGACGTGAGGTTCTCCTCAAATTATTTATTCTTAAGATCACATATATACTTTTTATTAACGCATTCGAAACCAACTCTACTCCTCAAACTGTGAATATCGCAGCATTGTAAAAATCAGTTTCTTGACACATATTTTCGAAACACAGAGATATTTTAAGTAGATTTTCTGACTCTCTATTTTCAAAAAAATGTCATTTTCTCTGTAGTTATCCTTTTTTGTAGTATAAAATGATGTGAAACTGTGTTGATTTGAAATTCCGCACAAAGATACTTCATGTGCCCAATTAACATATGCTAATTTTTATCTCAAAAACCTGAACGGTTATTCAGCAATAAGCAAAAGTTCGAAGAGAGTGTATTTTACAGGTGTGTGTGTGTGTGCGCGCGCGCGTGTGTGTGCGTCCGTCCGTACGTACGTGCTTGCGTTCGTGCGCACCCAATTGTTGCTCTTTGAGTAAAAAAATTTTTAATCAAAACATGGACAAAGTTTTCTCAAATTTTATTCATTTTTCTTCTTTCAATGAAGTAAATAGTTTTTCTAGAGACCATCTGAATTTATCCGTTCTATTCCAGGCTTTACATCGCGTTTTCTACGAATTTCAGTACTGTCCATCAGTTTCGGTTAAATATGGCCTCAGTTTTAATATGTTTAAAAACGTCCTTATGACGCTTGGTACTGACGTACACTTGGACACGTACTTGGCATGCGATCGTGGTGAGGTAAGTGATAATTCCTATTTTCTATTATTAAAACTTTTAATTTTAAGTCAGATATTTGTTTTTATGAGATTGACTGTTGATAAACGTATTTTTGTGAGAAAATATTTAGCTAATACCTTGGTGGGGTAAATATATCCCCCTAAAAAAAAAGAGAAAAGAAAAAGAAACTGAAGTATCAGTGAAGTAGGTACTAAGTACATAGTATAGCTCAGTGTTCGATACATTTCATATGTCGTATCATTACACCTTGCAATTTTATGAGGACTCTTCTATACTGACACGTGAATGCTTACAAATTAAATTTACTAATATTTTAATAATATTTCATAATTTCTCATCCGTATCTCTTTCTCATAACTCTGTTAAATCTTCTCCTAGAGGAAATTTGCACATCAACACACATTTTCAGGAAAGAGATGTCTTCTTAACGCCTGTCCCATATTTTACAATCCAGGTACAAACTACTTTCGTTAACAAACCCATGAGTACAAAACTAATTCCAGTTTTCCCTTCACACCTTTCATCCACTCATTATTTTTCTATTCGTATGTCAAAGGACGTCATTGGTCATCTCTTATCTGCGTATCTACTCATCGGCGAATCCTCACTGATTCCGTATTTTACGGTTCAAGCTTAAGTCTTAGAAAATACAACCTCGATTACTTCTACACTTACCATTTAGTGTTAATAAGCTTTCAAGTGAAAAGTTCTCTTCTGAAGATGAGATCGTATTTTGTATCACATGTCCCGTGTGTCTTATTTTATATTTCCTTTTTTTTAAAAAAGGAGTTATTTTTAATGGTTCTATTTTAGATGCCACTTTTTTTAGTTTTTTCCTCCTTTGCATAACTAGAACTGATACAATACTAAAACCCTTAGGTAACCAAGAAATAACTAAACAGAACTTACCCAGAGCTGGAATTCAAAGTGTAGCCCGGTACCTTGATTTGCCATGCTAAAGCTGTGTAAAATTTACTAGTTATATTGCTGTATATAACATTTTCCCACATAATTCGTTTTTCAGGCAGATCCGGCCAAGTTTACTTTTAAAAATTTAGAACTTTTCAAAAAATTAAGCTTTTTTGAGTTCCATTGTTGAAAATTAATTAGCCTCTAGAAAATTAGTGCCACACTATTCCAATATTGAAATTATTTCAACATTAATTTTTTATAAAGTACTGAAAGTTCCACACCTTTAGATGTATTGAATAAGTCTTATTAAAACATAATTTTTGTCCCCTTTATTGTTTTTAGTAGAACATGAAAAATATTTTATTTCAGAAATTTTTTTTTTAATTTTTTAGTTTTTTCACTTCCTCTTGTATTATATTTTCCCACTTAAAATGTTTTTTCACATTAGTCCCTTGAAAAACGTATTAACTGTTTTATTGTAAATAAAAAATTTTTGGAAGATCTCATGTTCATTTGAAGCGCACTGAAAAATTTAAAATGTATTTTGATGTTTCCATGAAGTTGAAATTTGTAAAATTTTGTGAATGACAGAACAGAAAGTGTAGGGTGCTCAGAGAGATGTTTTAAAATGTACATGTAAGTACTTTTTATTAACCTAGTATTATTAGGTTGCAATAGTGATGAACTGATGAACACCCTGTGAAGAAGTAATTAATTAAATACTTAACATATCTGTGGGAACTATACATCTTGTACACACGATGTCATTCCTTATTAAGTATTGTGGGTTCACCTCTAAAACCCACAGGCGAATTGATTTGGACTTGCGTGTTCGGGTGTTACCGTTTTGGTAAGGCAGCCAACCTTTTACAACATTCCTGAACTGGCGACTAACGAAAGGCATCGCCGGTGTATATGTTAGGCTAAACACGCACGTCATCCGCGAGTATCGGAAGATAGGCGCGTGTTTCGTGTTTAGCCTAGACCGCGGCACGTGCGTATTCGTATGCACATTCGCGCTAGGCTATGTTCGTAACACGTCGGCTAAACAGAGAACGAATTTCGTTGCTCGTCTGTTTAGCCTAAGTGCTACGAGTGCCTAATTGTTTTTTAACGTCCGTAGACTTGATTGTGCGGACTTGGTGATGGACCAAGTCCGCGGTCTGTCAACTGGGGCCAAGCCCCGAAAGAAGGGAGGACATGTTCCCCACAGCTACTCCCCCCCAGTTTCACTGTCGGTGGAACGACTCATGTTCCGAAGTCTGGGGGAAACCCGTGGACGACTCATTTGTGTCCAGTGGGTGGCCTCGCATTGTTGCGAGGGTTGGCATTTCCTCCAAAGATTAAGTCTCGGAGGGCCATGCCGAGGGTATGTCCCGCAATAGTCCCGTCGTAGTAGGATAGTCTACGGCGTTGCTGATAGCTCTGGATTGGATACCACGTTTTCTATTTCTACGAGGGTGGTGTCCATGTTCGTCCGCCTGAGTATTTTTACAGAAAGGAGTGTAACCTTGGAGAAGTGGCAATTTGGAAATGCCAGTGTTCTGAAAGTTGTTACGGACGACAGAGTTGGAGAATTTGAAATTTGAAAATTTCGGCTCTGGTTTCGGAATTATCGAAAGAGCCTGATTTTCGGAGGTGAGGAAAATGCTCGCCTTCCTAGCGTCAGGTGGCTCTGTGGTGTTAGCCACAGAGGAACAAGCCGCCGATTGGTCCGCAGGGAACGGAATAATTTTAGGGGTTTGTTGCGTCATCTCATTGAGAATTGACTCAACGTTAGCAACATTCTCTGAGGATTGAGAATTGTTTTTGGCAGGTGGAGGAGGTTGAGTTGCGTCGGAAAGCAACATTTCCTCCTCGTAATCGAGAAGTTGGTCAACTTCCATGGTGGTAGTTGAGGACATAATGAAAGATAAAAACAGTTCTAATTGAACTAAAGAGTGGTGCTTTGAGCAACAGTCGACAGGCGAGTGAAATGTGTTTGTCAGTTGTTGCAATAATTTGGTTCGATTTTCCTTTTGCAATCAGCTGTTTGTGACGTCAGTCTATAGTGTTTTATGTGTTTTTATCTAACCTTCGATTTTGAGGTCGACGTGCTAGTGTGTTAGAAAAAGCACGTGTGATAAGAGTATGAGATTTTTATTATATCTATATATAAGATTTCTATGTATTGGAATTTTATTATATCTATATATTTTTACTCTCTGCAAAATCGAGGTGATGTTCTTGTTGGTTTCTGATTGCGTTTTTTATATGTTCCTTTTGGCCTGCCTCTTTGTTTAGGCTTGATTGGGCTTTTAGGGCTATATGTGTGAGTTATTATTTCCTCATTAAATCTGACTTTTATCTTATTTTTGGTGTTTGATTTTACCACTTCACTATATGTTTTTCGTGTTTTATTTGTTTGTGAGTCAGATTTTATATTTGTTTTTTCGTCTTTATTGTCTGAATTTTGTGAATTTTTATTTTTATTTTCATTTATCATTTTGTCCAATTCTGCATTTTCACTAATTAGGAATGTGGGTTTGACCAGATCTATCGACACCTTCTTTTCCTGTCCTGATACAAGTATTGTGAACGTTTTTTCTGTTCGATCTATTACTTTGTATGGTCCAGAATAGGGTTTTTGTAAAGCTCGTTTCATTCCTTCCTCTCGTAAGAACACATGCGATGTTGTAGCTAAGTGTCTTGAGACATAAGGTTTTTGTTTACTGTGAGTAGGTGCTTGCTTAAGGAATTGATTTGCATCATCTTTTATGTTTTGCACTAAGGTTTCGGGGTTTATTTCTTTTGATTCAATGAAGAAATCCCCTGGCAAGCGTAGTTCTTCGCCTAATGCTAGTTGAGCGGCGGAGTGGCCAGTGTCAGTTTGTAAGGCTGATCTTAGGCCTAACAAGATGGTAGGTAGGATCTCTACCCATCTTTTTGTGTCGGCAGCCATTATAGAAGCTTTAAGAGCTCTATGCCACCTTTCTACCTTCCCATTTGATTGGGGGTGGTAGGTTGTAGTAGCCCAATGTTTAGCACCCAAGGTTTTTGTTAGTTCACTAAATAATTGGCTTTCAAATTGCCTACCTTGGTCGGTTGTAATGCTTTGGGGTACTTTAAATCTAGCGATCCAGGTTGTATATAATTGAGTAGCTACTGTTTGTGCTGACATCTCAATTAATGGGATTGCTTCTGGCCATCTAGTTGCACGGTCAATCATCGTAAGGAGGTATTTATGTCCTTGTGATGGGGGTAATGGACCCACTAAATCTATGTGAAGGTGTTTAAACCGATCGGTTGGTCTGAACCTTTTGAATGCAGATTTCGTATGTCTGCCAATTTTGGCTGTCTGACAATTCAGACAGGCACGGGCCCAGTTGTTACAATCTGAGTTTATTTTGGGCCATACAAATCTCGAGGTCATGAGTTTTGTAGTACTACAAGGTCCAGTGTGTGATAGGTTATGCACACTGTCAAACGCCATTTTTCTGTATTTTAATGGAATAAATGGACGTTCTTTACCAGTTGACACATCACATATTAGTAGTAATTTTGTGTCAGGGAGTTTTCTCAGTTTTAGTTTGAGACCTGTGGTGTTGGAAGATAGCAATTTTTGCAATTCTTCGTCTTCCAGTTGATCTTTTGCTATTTTGGCATATGGTAACTGAGATGGAGTTGTGATAGCTTCAATTCGACTTAAGGCGTCAGCTGGTTCATTCAGCTCTCCTTTGATATACCTTATGTCAGTCGTGAATTGGCTGATGAATTCAAGCTGTCTTATTTGGCGAGGTGAGGCATGCTCACTTCTTTGCTCAAAGTCATGTGTTATGGGTTTATGGTCCGTATATACGGTGAAACATCTACCCTCTACATGGTGTCTGAAATTCCTTATTGCTGTATTTATTGCCAATAACTCCCGGTCGTAAGTACTATAATTTTTCTCAGTTTTGGAAAGTTTCCTCGAGAAAAAGGCAAGTGGTTGATTGGTGTTATCCTTTATTTGGTATAAGGTAGCACCTATTGCAAAATTGGATGCGTCTGTTGAGATACAGAGTGGAAGACTGTCATCCGGGTGAGCCAGTAACGTTGCGTTGGCTAGCATGTTTTTTGTATTTTCAAATGCTAGTTCTGCCTCTTCAGTCCATTCAATGGGCATTTTGTCGCGCTTTTTATTAGTTTTAATAAGGGCGAACAGTTTGCCTTGTTCTGAAGCAGCATTTTTTATGCAACGTCTGTAAAAATTGATCATTCCTAGGAACCTTCGAAGTTCTGCAATGTTCTTGGGTTTAGGAAATTTCAATATTGGCTCCACCTTTGTTTTCAGGGGGGCTATACCTTCGGGTGTTATTTGATACCCGAGAAAGTCAATACTGTTTTTAGCAAATTCGCTTTTAGGTAAATTGACCGTAAGGCCAGCAGTGTGTATACTCTGTAATACGGCTCTTACGTTTTTCTCGTGTTCATCAATTCCACCTTCTGAGCATATGCATATGTTGTCTAGATAAGCATATGCGAATGGTAAGTCCCTCAATAGCTGATTCATAAAACGTTGGAAAGTTTGAGAAGCATTTCTAAGTCCAAATGGCATTCGCAAGTATTCGAATAAGCCAAATGGAGTGATGAGTGCTGTCTTGCAGATATCTTTTTCGGCCATTAGTATGTGGTGGAAGCCCCAATTAATGTCTATTTTAGTAAACATTGTTTTACCTTTCATATTGTTATTGAAATCCATTATATTGGGTATGGGGTATTTGTCTGGAATGGTTTTAGCGTTCAGGGCTCTATAGTCCCCGACGATTCTCCAAGTTCCATTAGCCTTTTTGGTCATATGTATTGGTGTAGACCATGAGCTGTTAGAAGGTCGACAAATACCTTCTTCTATCATTTTAGAAAATTGCTTTTTGGCTTCAGCAAGTTTGTCGGGTGGCAATCTACGTGCCCTTGCTGAGCAAGGCTGACCCCTTGTTTCTATTACGTGCACTGTATCATGTTTGTACGTTGGATGTTTCCTTATTGATGGTAATAAAATACCTGGATATTCATTCAGTATTTTTAGGAAATTTTTATCTACAGTTGCACAACTTCCAATGGAAGTATCTAGTAATTTGTAATTTTTTGTTATACCTTCCACATATTTGCCAGTGGTTAAGTCGATTAAACGTTTATTTTTTAGATCGACTACCAACTCATAGTGAGCAAGAAAATCTGCTCCAAGTATTGGTTGTGATATATCAGCTATTGTGAAATCCCATGACATGTCCCTATGGAGACCAATGTCTATTTTGCAATGTTTTTTGCCATATGCAGCGAATGTATGTTCGTCAACTGCATTTAATTTGGATTTCGGAGAAAATTTCTTATGTTTATTTTTAGCTGGTAAAATGCTGAGATCAGCACCAGAATCTATCAGGAATTTTCTCCTTTTTGTCCTGTCTGTGATGAACAGGCGGCGATAGAATTTGGGCGAGGGATCGGTAGCCACCGATATGACCCCTCGGTCTAGTTTGACTTACTAGTCTGTTCTCTCTTTTCGATCTCTGCGAGGAGAGTTTTCTTCTCCTTCGCATCTTGGACCATTCTCTCCGCCCATCGTTTACAGCGGGTGTTGCAAGCCTTTGCTTTTTCTCCATATTGATTGTGGTAGAAGCAAAGAGCTGCTGACCAATTTGGATCTAGTTTCTTAGGAGATTTGGATCTCCTCGGAGGTGTTGGACTCCTATTTTTATCATCTCTCCATCCTCGAGAGCGTGACTGCCTGTTATTATAGCTTTTATTTCTATTGGGGTTAGGTCCCTGGCTCTTGGATCTGTTGTTGAAGTTGCTCCTAGCAGATGTATAGTCTCTAGCCTTGCGAGTTTCCATTTTTAACTCAGCTATTTCGGCTCGGAGTTTACTCAGTTCGTCTGCTGGGGCTGCTGTTGCTTGGATGGCAGGTTTCCCTGTGTACTCCATTGTAGTTTCTGCAGCTTTGGCTAGTGCTAGAAAGTCGTCATCGGTCCTTGCATTAGTCAGATTTAGAGCACCCAGCGATTGCACCACCGAAGCTGGTAGCTGCTCACAGAATCTATCTGCAATTACCATTGGAGAGACATGGTTATCACCTTTTTTAACCAGTTTTGTCTTAAAAACGGTTGGTTTGTTGTCTCCAATTGACATCCCACTCAATAATTGCCTTATTTCCTGGCGTTGAGTGGTACCAAAGGTTCTTCTTATTTTCTGAATGAACCATTCGTATGGGTCTTCCTCATCTTCCAGACAGTCCATTATGTCTGGGCAGGCCCGAATTATTTCGGCTGGCATACTACCTCAAAGTTGCTGGTAGCGTTCTTCACGGGGAATTTGCTCAACCCTGAAGCAGCCTGTCAGTTGCATGAGCCATGTTTCTATGTATTTGGGCAAGAACGTAGGAAGTTCAACTCTCCTTTTCTTATTTTGGAGGTTGCCAAACAATTTCTGTTGTTTGTCCAAGGCTTCTTCTACACTAGCTTTAATTAGATCTTGAATGAGTTTTTCTTGATTTTCAGCTTCTTTGGAAGCGATGGTTCGAACAGCTGCTTGCCTAGATATATTTTGAGCTGGTTGATCGGCAGTTTCAACAACATTTTCATCTACCATTGCGAATAGATTCAACTCGTTAGAGGATCCTAGATTTACAAATCGTGGGTTACCACGATTGGTGAGACGTTTCCTTATTTTTAGGCGTGTTCCGTTGCCCTTCCAAGTGGACAACGTTTATTTTGGAAAGGGGGGTTGATTTCCCACAGTCAGTCTCCAAGTGAAGAGTCCAGCGAAGATTTCCGCTAGACAAGCGCTATTGCTCGCACTAGCAGACCAGCGGTATTCTGCCAGCTAGCGTTTTCACGCCTGCTTCCTAAAAAAAATTCCCAACGTAAGAGATCACGTCGGGGTCACCAGGCTGTGGGTTCACCTCTAAAACCCACAGGCAAATTGATTTGGACTTGCGTGTTTGGGTGTTACTGTTTTGGTAAGGCAGCCAACCTTTTACAACATTCCTGAACTGGCGACTAACGAAAGGCATCGCCGGTGTATATGTTAGGCTAAACACGCACGTTATCCGCGAGTATCGGAAGATAGGCGCGTGTTTCGTGTTTAGCCTAGACCGCGGCACGTGCGTATTCGTATGCACGTTCGCGCTAGGCTATGTTTGTAACACGTTGGCTAAACAGAGAACGAATTTCGTTGCTCGTCTGTTTAGCCTAAGTGCTACGAGCGCCTAATTGTTTTTTAACGTCCGTAGACTTGATTGTGCGGACTTGGTGATGGACCAAGTCCGCGGTCTGTCGACTGGGGCCGAGCCCCGAAAGAAGGGAGGACATGGTCCCCACAAGTATATTATACTATACATTATGTATACACTTTGTTTGTTTGTATATTCTGACTTACACACACAGGCAAGTAAGATACAATATTTGGCCAATGACCATACAATAGATAAAGATCTCAGATATGTCTTGGACCAGTACACGAATGTATTATGTCATTTCTTATCAGTTGCCATAGAAATGAATAAGAAATGACGTACTTTCTACAACACATATACTTGTGTATATGTACACATGTGTGTCTGTCTGCATGTGCCAATTTCCTTATATAAATTCACAAAACTGGCTTAAAAATTGCCAGTGTTCACCCAAGTTCTAGTTTACCCGTATGTTTATATATGAAGTGGCAGAACACACAAATAATCTGTTGATTACCTTCTTGTGAGAATATTCTTTCACAACAAGGTATTCCACAGTGGTGATCTCGACAATTTATGACTACATTGGAGTGTCTAGAAATGGGATGCAATTTCTCAAAAATTGGAATGGTGCACTGGCAAGATTCTCACTTGCTCAGAAAATACAAAAATTTTTTGCATGACTAGACACTAACAGTTGTTGAAATAGAGTCTGCTGAAGTTGGAATTTACCCTCCCCTTCTGGATAAATGTAGCCCAGCAGGAAAAAGACAGACCTGGAGGAAGAAGGTTAGAATTATCCACACAAATTAGCAGTGAAAACGTTGAGGAGTGGTCGAACTATAAGCTAGAGTTCTGATTTGAAAACACCCAACCTACAAAAACAGGAACCTGTGTTTTCATTAGGTGAAGAAGCAAATATAGAAGTATCAGTGGATAAGCTCAGTCAGCATATTTCTGAGATGCCTCCTACAACTACAGGAGCTGAAGTCCCAAAAATAAATCCACCAACATATACATCAGCAGGAGAAAGAGGACAGCCACAGCTGATACCCAAGGTTTTGGTGCAAGTCTTGTTGCTTCTGCAAAGTTTGCAGGAATAGAACCCTCGCTTCTATAGACAAAGTATAGAGATCTCAGAATTTCTGCCTAATGAGGTTGACTTGTGGTTGACTCTCCTTGATGGTAGGTTCAATACAAAAAACATATAGCAGAACCAGTTATATCTCCATATCTGCGATGATATGCCATCACAGATTATTTGCCACATTCCGGATATCATGGAATGCCCTTTGAAAGAAAAGAACAAATATGCCCAGTTTGTATATAAAATAAAAGATGAATTTGGAAAGACGAAAAATCAGATCATTGATGATGTCATGGGTGGTATGAAGATTAGTGATGACAAACCCTCAATCTTCATGGCTCAGTTGTTGAAGAATTGTAGCCCCTTCTGTAATTGGTAACCAGTTCTGCAATCCACTACCACAAAATGTTGTGTAGTATCTGGCACTTGTGGGATCTATCACAATTAATACTTTGGCAGACTTGGATTTCCTTGCAAAAAGTGTTGACATTGCACTTGAATATACACAGTCAAAGCCCTCTGTGAGTGCAGTATCTGCAGAGACTGGGGACATTGCTCAGCTTTGAGCCCAAATAGCTCAGTTGACCACACAGACAATCCAGGTCCAAAGACTGGTAAACCAAATAACCAAAAAAAGGTCAGAGTTCCACTTCCTCTAGAAAATTTTCTCCCAGTACCAGTCTTGAGAATGGGATGAAAAGAGCTGTTTCTACCATAACAGGTTTGGTGCAGAGGCCACCAAATGCAACAACTATTGTAAATGGTGGGGCAGATCCTATAAAAAAAAGGATGTGTCAGACTAGAACAAAGGGCCATCTATGAGGCCAAAGACCCCTTAGAATAATACTCATGCTGCCTATTCTTAAAAGACCAAATGAACAGGAGATGGTACTTAATAGATTTGGGTGCAGACCTGAGTATATTGCCAGTTGATAAAAACCAAAACACACCCTCTAAAATACTATCTCCATACTGTGAATGGTCAATACCTACCAGCTTACAGACTTAAGACCAGCAAAGTGAATATAGGACTTTGAAAAGACATGATGTGGCAAATGTACCAAACCTTATCCTGGGTGCAGATTTTCTTGCACATTTTGGCTTTATCATTGACTTCAAAAATGGCAAATTGATCAATAGTGAAACTAAACTTTGTGTGGATGGCAAAACTCTAGCTTATAGATTGGACACAAATATATCCAGCTGTACCAAAGTTGACAAACAATTACTACATATTTCTGTCTAACTATCCTGGTTTTACTCAACCATCAATTTGTAGGCATCCAACCTATAAACATGACACAGTTCATTATATAGAAGCAAAAGGATTGCCTTGCCATGCTAGAACTGGAAGATTACTGCCTAATAAACTCAAAGCAACATGGGAATACTATAATTGCATCATTGGGGAAGGCATATGTCACCCCTCAAAAAGCTCATGGAGTCCCCTTATCCACATGACTAAGAAATCAAGTGGAGAGTGGTGATTGTTGGAGACTACAGGGCTTTAAATCCCAAAACAGTTCCTTACTGTTATCCTGTCCCATTTTATGAGGTGTCAGAAATCAAATGGGTCTTAATGTCTGGCCTTCATTTACGTTGGTATTTAAATGTTAATGACATCATAATATCCTATAAGCAAGACACTATGTAGCTGAAACACTGATATTGATTTGTCTTGAAATTATCTTCTAATTTCAAGATGTTTTATTTTTTTACTTGAAATGTCCTATGGCTGAATTCTTCTTAAGTTATAGTTAGTCTCTCAAACACAACAAAACGTAGCTTTCCTTATTTTCAAATTTAATCAGCGAGCTAGTCTACATTAATTAAGCGAATAATAAGCATAGAATGTGGACAGAAGAAACTAACAAAGTTTTTCCATACAAGGGTCGAAACCCAAAAGAACAAACAGCAGAATTATTTTAAGAATGAGATATGATATGAAAGAAAATAGCATTTATACAAAGCAGACATAAAATATAAGCAAAAAATAAAATAAAAAGCTATTATTAACAAGTAGGGGAAACCATTAGAAAATTCTTTTGTATTCGCCTATTTGTTTGTCTTCATAAGAATTGGGCGGTATGGGTTCAAATACCCACAGCCTGGTGACCTCGACGTTTGACTTGGACATCAGTTGGCGGAATTTCTCTGGTCCAGCATTTATCTCTGGTTGAAGAGTGTGAGTACTCGCGCTAATTGACAAGTGCTTATTTTAAGTGCTAGTTGTCAGCGCTTGTTACTGCGCAATTTCTCACGCTAGTAGCCAAATTTTTAAAGTTCAATCTTGTGGGAACCCCCTTAAATAAACATTCCCAGTCTCATTGGAAGGATCTAGTGAATTTAGAAAGCATACAAAAAGCACTAGAAAGGCTATTTGAAACCAGTGTTCTTGGGTTGGCTGCCCAGCATTCAAATGCCAATTGAACACGGTCATATACATATTTATTTGCCTATGGGTATTTGTACCCACAGGTGGTTTTGTGTGAAAGACTCCTATAAGAAACTTTGGATTTCAAAGTTTTCATGTTAATGAATTTAGAGAATGAGGTGATATAGAATATAACTAACACAGATGAAGATTCTTTCAGAACAAGGTATTCCACAATACCTATCAGCTATTTGTTTTTTGAGCATCCTGTACTTTCATTTCTATCATTCATAAATTTTTCAAATTTCAGCATCGTAGAAACATAAAAAATATTTTCCATTTTTTAGTTCATTTTAAATAAATGCGTGGTTTTTAAAAGTTCTTTTAGCATTATTTTATTTTACTATTTCTAGTCCCTGTATCTGGTCATTTTAAATCACTTTCTTAAAAACCTCTGTGCTTTGGATGATGTGCTAGAGTTCAACAGCACAAAGATGAACATACGACTGCCTCCTTTTTTGTTTATTACAACCCTATGTGTTTTGTCCTATCAACTTGATCTTTTCTTCCTGTTTTACCTTTTATTTTATTTTTTTCATTATTTTATTTTGATACCTATTATACAGGAAAAATGCGTATATATATGTATATAGCAGATGTAGTAGTGGCAACTCGCCACCAGCCAATTATATACTTATATATAATATGTTTTAACATCAAGAGACAACAAAATAACCGTTAACGCACACCAAAAAAAAAGTGTTGAACAACTTCTAGCAAATTTGAAACCACCCAAATTTTCCCTTGAGAAGTGTTTAAAGGAACTAATCTCCTACCAGACCTCATGCAAATACTTCTATCTTTTCAAAAATATAGATACGCCATAATTGCAGACATAAAGAAGGCCTTCCACCAAATAGGACTACACCTTGATGATCGGGATGTAACAAGATTCCTATGGGTGAAGGACCCTTTGAAACCATTAAACAAATCGAACATAATCATCTACAGATTTCAAAGGGTACCATTTGGAATAGTGACAGCTCCATTTCTGTTAGCAGCTATACTACTTCACCATTTCCAAACAACCAACCCTGAATTTCACAAAAAGTTTTCTGAAAAATTTAATGTAGATAATTTAGTAACATCCTTACCAACATAAGGATTGTTGGATTTTCATAATGAGGCTAAGAACCTCATAGAGGATATACCAATGGAACTGTCCCAATGGGGGACAAATTGCATTCCATTGAGAAAAGACTTCAATCCTCAATACTCTTTAACTAAACCACAAGTTAAAATTCTGGGATTAACTTGGGATATGGATAAAAATGTAATCTTTATCAGTTCTCTCAAATTGAAAGACCTAGATCAGGATTAGACAAAAAGACTCTTCCTTAGGGCAGTGTCACAATTTTTTGATCCACATAGCTGGTTTGCTCCAGCCTCTGTTCTCTGCATCTGCAGATCAAACTCTTTTTCAAGTGTTTGATTTTCAATGATTGTAGGAGCGTATTTAGCATACAGAAGAACAGGCCTATATGATAAGTCTGTTTTCCTATGTAGGAATTGAAATTCGCCAAATTTTAATTTCTGTTATATTTTCATTGAGGCAGATTTTTTATGAAAAATCCATTTGGCCAAATTTCTACTCTTGTCTCTGCTACCAAGTAGTGGCAACTCACCACTAGCCAATTATATACTTATATATAATATGTCTTAACGTCAGGAAACAACAAAATAACTGTTGACACACACCTTTCTCTCTCACTGTGCGACAATGGATTCTGGTGACTGCCTCAGCCCAGTCACATACCTGCTAACATTTCTTCAGCAGACATATGTCCTTTGCACACACCAAGTGCAAAGAACTTGTGGGGGTATCCCTACAATGGGTGTTGGCAGAGTGGATGTCAAAACTCTGGTTATGGTAGCGTAGATTAAGTACATATGTGTTAGAGTAGTTGCATACCTCGCAGCAACTTTCAGAAAATATGAAGAAAATAGGGAAGAATGAGAATTTTTCAGAATAAATGGTATTTTCTATCTTCTCAACTGAAGTAATTCAAAAATTAATGGAGATAAAAACAAGAAATGCGAAGCCTTTTTGAAAGAATGCATTTTTTCCAACATTTTCCATACTTAGTGATGGTTTTTACTCAAATTTTTTCCAATGATGCACTGGATTGGCGCATTTTAGAATAACAACATTTCAATACAAATTTGAAAACAAAGCTGGAGCTGGGTATGCAACTGTTCTAATACAGATGAATCCAACCTAGTCTTCTATTTGATATTCATCGTATGATCTTCCTTAATTTCTAATTCAAGAATATGCAGTCGCATATGTGACTCATTTTTGGATAGACATTGTCGGCTCTGTATTGATGGAGTTTCATTTTATGTTTTCTTATGTAGCCTATCTCAAACATTTTACGTGCTTTTGTCTACAGATTTCCGGCTGTTTCGCCCTCACTGAAATTGCTCATGGTACTAATACGAAGGGTATACAAACAGTTGCCAAATTCGATCCATTCACTCAGGAATTCGTGCTTAACACTCCTTCATTTGAAGCTGCCAAATGTTGGTCTGGGTCGTTAGGTAAAATCGAAATTGTGAAAAATAATCAGGCTGTAATGTAGGCCCCTCCCTCCGACTTTCATTAATTTATACTTTTTATTTAGGAAAATCTGCGACGCATGCGATCATTTGGGCCAAACTGATTCTGCCTGATGGCACTGACCAAGGATTGCACGCATTTTTAACGCCTATTCGAAATGTTCACAATGGTGTTGCATTCCCTGGCGTAACCGTGGGTGATATGGGAGAGAAAGCTGGCCTAAATGGTGTTGATAACGGGTAAATTAAATAAATTATTTTGTTCCGAGTTATAAATACGTTCTTCTATCTCCCTGTTCAAGAATGAATATCTATGTTGTGTAACAAATTAATGATATCAAAATATCAAATACAACACACAATTTACAGTCTATACCAAGTCTTACATTAATTTTTTTATCATAACTTTGGCTTTTACCATGCCTTTCGTTTATTAACATATTTGTTAAGGCACTTGTAGTAACAAATTGAAAAATCAATTTTTAAAACATATTTTTATACTATTCTCCCTTAATTATAAATTCCATCGTTGATTTCATAGTTTAAAATTTAGGTAAATTATTCTGCGTCATTGGCGCCTAACCTATATGAATCGAGGGGCAGTTGCTCCACGTGAAAAAAATTCTATAGAACCAATCAAAGGGTGTAGCGAAAGAATGAGGTGAGGGATTCAACAAAGAGTAGGATATCAACTGTCAAAAATTTTGTGTCTCTCCATGCAGGATTGAGAAACTTAAGCGCCCTTGTTCTGCGTTATTATTTGTCAACTTGAGCTACTTTATTTCGATGTATTTTTTTACAGTCTCTTTGCTATTAATGAGTTGTTATCTAGGTTATTACCGATGTGGTTAGAAAAATATATTTAATTTTCCATTCAATGTGTGTTAATTCGGAAGTAAAATCATTGAAAATGTGATTCAGAAGAATAAATTTTGGTCTGTCTAATTAAAAAGGAATAAAGACTTTTCACCCTTATTTTTCATTAGATTGTGTATAAGATTCAGTAATCTGTACTAATAGTTTATACCAGTTGAGGAGGAGGAGGAGCTGAAATGCAGAGAATTTCATTTCACTTGTCTGTTTATGTACCCTATGTATAAAATTATTAACGAACTGAACTAATATGCTGTATTACTATTAGTATTGATGCATTATACTTCGTGTGATTACTGTATTAAATTGGTATTAATAAAGACGATATATTTTCTACTGTAGGTCATGAAAAAACAATTCATTTGACAAAAAAAAAAAAAAATAGAACATCTTTTTATAAAGCTTTGTCTTTTAATTTATGTCTAAAGAATTTTTCGCAAAAAAGAAAATTGAGCGAGACAAACATGAAAAACCATTTTGTACCACCATTTTTTCTCCCTAGGGGACGACGCTTGGGCGGTATGTGATAAGACATTTAGTATGTCGTTTAGAACGACAAAGGAAGGAAATGTACAAATTTCAGCTTGAAGCAATTCATTCCCAGCTGAAACTATTTTTGAGGAGACATGAATGAGCTATAGTGAACTCAACAGGATCCTTCCCTTTAGAAATTTTTCTATATATTTTTATAACCGAAACTCATCAATTTCACCTTGAAAATTGAAAAATGGTTTTTCCTCAAGTTACTCTTCTTCGTTACATTTTCTTATATCTAATTTAAATATTTAAATGATATTTCGTATTTTCGTTAACATTGGAATAATCTTGAGGAATATTCTACAATCTACACTTTCTGTTTCAGTTTTGTTATGTTCACTAATTATCGCATTCCGAAAACCAGTTTATTGAACAAAACAGGCGATGTTACTCCTGAGGGGCAATATGTCACTTCGATTAAGGATAATGCAAAAAGGAGCGGTAAATTTTTCATATTTTTCAATTGATTCTAAAATCTGTTTTTTAAAATCACGATAGGAAAATTCATGCTAATTAAAATTTTATTTATTAGGTATATATTTAATGAAATGAAAAAAAACGTGTGTAATTAAATTACTTAGGTATTTCAATTTTTAACAATCGGGGCTAGGTTAGTTTAATCACTTACTTATGGAAAAAATATGTTTGTGTAAGATTCAGTTGCCTTATGAGGATCATTTTAAATAGGTTACTCCAACGTCCTGATCGAATATACAAGTCATTTCACTCTTTGGAAAAGTAGGTCCATCGAATTTAATTCCATTAATCACCACCGCAGCGTACATTCGATGGAGTGTTCCTTTTAATTTTATATTTATTATATTGCAATTGAAGTTTCAAAAATAATTGCGAAAGAACCGTTGCTTTTAGAGAGCTGAAATTTTTCAGAGACATTACCACGTATTAGTACGATATTCTTCGAAAATTTAATCGAAATTGTACATTTAGTTCTGAAGATATTGTAGAAATTATGTCAAATTAAATGATTCAAATTATTTGAAGTCAATCAGTTTTCAAGAACCAAACGTGGAATTGAGCTGGAATTTCAATGAATTATCTTGATAGGTACGTTAGCTAAAGAATCTGTGAAAATTTGGATCAAATTGTACATTGGACTTGAGAGATATCGCTGAAATTCTTTAACTAGATTTGAATCACAGAATCCAAACAGAATTTTAGCAATGATTTCATCCAAATTTTCATAAATTCTCAAACTAACGTATCAAAAATGATTTATCAAAATTTTAGCTGAATTCTAGGTATAGTTCTTAAGAATTAATTAGGTTCATATAATTTGAATCATTTAATCTGACACAATTTTGGCGATATCTTCATAACCGAACATACAGTTTCGATGAAATTTTCATAGAATCTTGACTTAACATATGACAATATCTCTAAAAAATTTTAGCTCTCTAAAAGCAACGGTTCTTTCACAATAGTTCTTGATAACATTGATTGCAATTATGGAATTGGATGGAAATTCTGGGAATACCAATCTCATAGGGTGCTGTGGTGGCAAAATGTGGAAGTAATTGGCATGGTACAGAAATTTTAATGATAAGACAAGGAGTGAAATGATTAGTATAATTATTCAATAAAGACTTTGGTTACTCTGTTGATTGTCTACACTCTACCATATTATTCAACAATACCAATTTAATTTGCTATCATCTTTGATAGTGACTTACTGGTCCATATGTATGAATGAAAACTGTAGTTCTTATGGCCAAATGCAAGAAAAATGCACAAGTCAATCTTATATTTTTCTCATTATTGATTATTATATGTATGTGTTAGGAGCAAAAACAGAATTTTCTCAATGAGCAAGAAATGCTCAGATTGCATTCTGTCATTTGAAAACAACCAAAACACATTTTGAGCTATAGGCTAATACCACAACACAAAATCTGTGTTGTATTAGCCTAAATGCACAGAACACATTATGGAAGTATCTCAATTCCACAATCTGTTCTCTAACATATATAAAGGGTGAGTCAGTTTTCAACCCATAATAGGAAAATTATTTTTTGGCCTATCAAAATTGACTCTATGTTCTTTCCACATAAATAAAACAGCGAATCATTATTCCACATACTAGGGAAATACAGTGCCAGTAATAAAGTTTAAACTTGTTCAGTATCTGATAACTTAATATAGTAACAAACTGCACTAAAACTTAGCACAGTGGTGTGTTGAATGATGATTCTCAGTTTTATTTATTTGAAAAGAACATGGCGAGTTAACTTTGACAAACCACGATGTAATTTTCCTATGGTGTGTCAAAAACTAACTCACCCTTTGTGCATAAACACGTATATGAATATATGTATAACTCTCTAGATGAAGTTATGTAGACTATTTAGACAATTTGACGCACTACCATAAAGCCAATAGTTCTGTTTGATAGGATTAAGCTAATATAATAAAACTGGGATCAGTTTTTAGTTGGGACAAACTATCCCACTAGCTCGCATGCATTAGCTCTTCAAAGGGAAGGGACTTTGAATCCCAAATGACACTAACACTTACTTAGTTGGATAAAATTTTCCTTCTGACTTTTGAAACCATTTTTTTATCAGAATACGTCAACTTGTGTCAAATAGTCTATATAACTTTATCTCTTCAGATAAGTATTATTTAAATCACTCAGTGCGTCTAGGTGTCTGAATGTCCAGATGTTTTGTTTTAGCTCAAAAAATGGCCGGAAATTCAAGGTAAAATCCGGATTTTTATTTAAATGCTTTTATTTAACTTTGTATGAAATCAGAATTTAGACTTTGTTTAATAAATTGGATGCGCATGAAGAAATCAATGAATTTTACGATCAACTGACTGGATGGCGCATCGATTCTTATCATATAAAAGCATGCCAATTGCTATTTACCTAACTTTTTCCCGAATTTTTATTCCTTACCACAAATGGCTCCGTGTATTTGAAATGGCGCTTCTAATCGATTCTCTGCGTTTGCTTGCATTTGCCATCTGCTACAAGCCTACAACTACAATCGCAATTTTATTTACATAACTTTTTCAATTCCTTATCAGTTGTCAGCAGTTGTAGTTATACTTCTTTCTATTTTTCAATACTTTTACTTTGATGAGAATGACATGAAGTTCAACATTGTGGTATTTGCTAGGTAAAATTTAGGCAAATATCTCCATTATTCGGCTAATTAGAATCAAAATATCACATATACACACCCTCTAAATTCTTTCTAAAATCCAATTAAAATTCCTAAAGACTTGTAAAATTATTCAATTCTTTAAATAGCATAATATTATAAATAAGAATTGTAAGGAATAACTTAGTGGAAGAAGTAAAAATGATGATAACTGATTGTGGGGACTCTCCCATATGAGGTATAGGGGCTCGGACCCCTCGACGACAGTCGCCGCCCCAAAGGGCAGGCAAACAATCGTCCTTGTGACGTTAAATACACAAAATAGGTTCGATCGTAATTACCTGTACATACTTGCAGGTAATGTACGAGTACCAAATCGTGACACAATGAGATGATGTCACGATTTGTACACGAACCAGCCAGCCATCTCTTATCTCGATAAGGGATGATGCGACCTGGCCGCCCTCACCAACGTACGTATTATCTTACGTACGTGTGTTTGTGTGCATGTAAATAAGCCGTATATAAACCACCCGAACTGGCTCTAAAATCTCCAGTGTTTGCCTTGGTTTTGGCTTATCCGTACTTATGTACCAAGTGGTTGAACACGCTTAAATTCTGTAGAATTTCCTTCTGGTGAGAATATCTCTCACAACAAGGTATTCCACAGTGGTGACCCCGACGTGATATTTTGCTACATCGTGAGGTGTCCTTAGGCTCGTTGCGCTTTTACAAAAATTTGGCACGGTGCGCTGGCGAGAAACTTGCTTGCTCAGCAAATATAAAAAATTTTTTTGCAGACTAAGACACCTTTTTAGGTCATTGAAGTAGAGTCTGCTGAAGTGGGAACTTACACCCCTCTCTTTAAAATATATAAACAAAGAGAAACAAGACAGTAGACCTGCAGGAAGAAGGTTGGACTCATCCCCCGACCCCCCCAACTTTGACTCGACACTCTAAGAATTTACCAAATACTGAAGAAGGCCCTCAACACCCAGAATTAGCACGACTGGGAGCTGCAATAAATAAAGATCAATTAGCAGTAAAAACGTTGAGAAGTGGTCGAACTTTAAGCCAAAGTTCTGACCCAAAAACTCCTGTTCTACAAACACAGGAGCCAGTGTTTTCAACCAGCAAGGAAGGAAGTAGTTCTGTGGAATACACTTGTCATCAGAAAGACACAGCAATGGTCCCACCACCCAATGGAAATGAAAACCCACAACCATCGCAAGGAGGAAGTACTCAGCCACAGCTGACACCTGAAGTCTTGGCACAAATTATGCAGCTTTTGCAGCTACAGCCAGGACAGAACCCCAGCTTCTACAGACAAAGGATAGAGATCCTGGAATTTCTGCCTAATGAGGTAGAATTATGGCTGACCCTATTAGAAGGCAGGTTCAAGATGGAGAATATAACCCTGAACCGGCGGTATCTACACATCTGTGGAGGCATGCCTCCACAGATAATCCGCCACATTCCGGACATCATGGAATGCCCTTCGACAGAAGAGGACAAATATGCCTGGTTTGTCAAGAAGATAAAGAATGTGTTTGGTAAAACTAAAAACCAAATCATTGACGATGTGATGGGTGGTATGAAGATGGGGAATGACAAACCCTCAATCTTCATGGAAAAATTGAGGCAGAAGGCGGATAACATCGTAGCCCCTTCTGTCATAGGCAATCAATTTTGCAAACAACTTCCCCAAAGTGTTGTGTAATTCCTAGCTGCCATAGGTTCGACTGTGATAAACACATCCGCAGACTTGGACTTCCTTGCAAAATCAGCAGATAATGCGCTCGAATACACCAGATCAAAGCCCGTAGTCAGTGCAGTGTCTGCAGAGACTGGAGAGATCGCTCAACTTCGAGCTCAAATAGCTCAGTTGACTCATGAAGTAAAAAGGAACAAAGGCCAAAACTCCACGAAATCCAATAGTAGCTGGCGACAAAGATCTGAAAGTAGAAGCAACAACAACAACAGTGGCAATAGCAAAGGACGACAGTCCCGGTCCAGAGACTGCAGATCTAGTTCCAGTAACAGGGGTCAGAGTTTAACTCCCCCAAGAACATCATCTCCCAAAAACCAGTCTTGACATTGGGATGATAAAAGTTGCTTTTTCCATAACCGGTTTGGCGCAGAGGCCACCAAATGTAACAACAGATGCAGATGGTGGGGCAAATCCTATACCAAGGAGGCGTCAAACAAGAACAAGGGGCCATCTATGTGGCCGAAGACCCCTCGGAAAAATACTCATGCCGCCTGTTCATTAAGGACAGGACAAACAGGAGAAGGTACTTAATTGACTCGGGAGCAGACCTGAGCATATTGCCAGTCAACAAAACCCAAAAAGTACTCTCTCCAAAATACTATCTCTGTACTGTGAATGGTCAAAACCTTCCAGCTTACAGACTTGAAACTAGCAAAGTTGACATTGGACTCAAGAAAATCATGACGTGGTCCTTCACAGTTGCGGATGTTCCAAACCCGATCCTGGGTGCAGATTTCCTTGCACATTTTGGCCTGATCATTGACCTCAAAAATGGCAAATTGATCGATAGTGAATCTAAACATTGTGTGGATGGCAAAACACTAGCTTACAAACTGGACACAAATATATCCAGCTGTACCAAAGTCGATGGACAACTCTTACAGATCCTGTCTGACTATCCTGGAGTCACCCAACCATCAATTCGCAGGCATCCTACCTATAAACATGACACAGTTCATTACATAGAGACTAAAGGACCTCCTTGCCATGCTAGAGCACGAAGGTTACTGCCTAACAAACTCAAAGTGGCATGAGAGTACTTCCATCGCATTGTCAAGGAGGGCATATGTCGCCCCTTGAAAAGCTCATGGAGCTCCCCTATCCACATGACCAAAAAAGCAAGTGGAGAGTGGCAAATTGTTGGAGACTACAGGCCCTTAAATGCCAAAACAGTTCCTGATTGCTACCCAGTCCCCAATATAATGGACTTTAACGCGAATATGAAGGGTAAAACGATGTTCACCAAAATAGACATCAACTGGGCATTCCACCAAATTCCTATGGCTGACCAGAATGTACCAAAGACAGCGGTTATAACCCCCTTTAGACTATTCGAATGCCATTTGGACTTCGCAACTCAGCACAAACTTTCCAGAGATTTATCAATGGACTGTTTAGGGGATTGCCGTTTGCATATGCATACTTGGATGATATTTGCATTTGCTCTGAAGGCGGTGAGCATCAGTACGAGGAGAATGTAAGAACCGTCATACAGAGTATACACGCTGCCGGGCTTACTATCAACGTAGGCAAAAGCTTATATGCACAGACCAAAATTGACTTCCTCGGCTACAAAGTCTCGACCAAAGGCATTTCCCCATTGAAGACCAAGGTAGAGCCAATATTGAATTTCCCAAAGCCCTCAAATGTCGCTGAACTTAGGCATTTCTTGGGGATGGTGAACTTCTATAGACGTTGCATGAAGAATGCAGCAGCCAAACAAAGTAAGCTGTTTGCACTAATTACGACAAGTAAAAAGAAAGACAAAACTCCAATTGAATGGAATGAAGAAGCCGAACAGGCCTTTGAGAAAATCAAAGATACACTGGCAAATGGAACTCTATTGGCTCATCCAGACGAAAGTCTGCCGTTATGTGTGAGTACCCATACATCAGATTTTGCTATTGGTGCAACCCTGTATCAACTTGATAAAGACAACAAGAAGTTACCGCTAGCTTTCTTCTCGAGGAAGCTCTCAAAAACAGAAAAGAACTATAGCACATATGATAGGGAATTTCTCGGAATTTTTGCTGCGTTGAAGCATTTCAGGCACCAATTAGAGGGTAGATGTTTTTCTGTGTATACTGACCATAAACCCCTAACATATGCCTTCACACAAAAAGCAGAACCGGCATTGCCGAGAAGAGCACGACAATTAAACTATATTGGTCAATTGACTACCGACATTCAGTATATAAGTGGAGAACTAGACACTCCAGCCGATGCCTTGAGTAGAATTGAAGCTATCTTGGCTCCTGTCCAATTACCTTATGCTGAAATAGCTAAAGCACAGCTTAAGGTTGCAGAATTGCAAGAGTTGTTATCAAATGATGATACTACTCTCAAATTGAGACAGCGAAAAATTCCCGGTACTGATGTTTTATTAACATGTGACATCAGTACAGGTAAGAATAGGCCATTTCTACCGGTAAAATATCGCAGGTTGGCTTTCAACAGTGTACATAATCTTTTACATGCTGGGCCAAAATGTAGTGCTAATTTAATTTTGGCAAGGTTTGTATGGCCACGAATGAAGTCTGACTGCAACAAATGGGCTCGCAGTTGCCTGAACTGTCAAGAATCCAAAGTAGGAAGACATACTCGCTCGCCCCTCAAATCCTTCAAACAAACAGAGCGGTTTAAAACTGTACACATAGACTAGGTAGGCTCATTGCCACCATTTCAAGGTCACAGATACCTGTTAACAATAATAAACAGGGCAACACGATGGCCAGAAGCAATCCCTCTACATGAGATGTCAGCTCCTACAGTAGCTGCAAGGTTATATGATACCTGGATTGCGAGGTATGGTGTACCAGAAGTCATAATTACGGACCAAGGTGGCCAATTTGAGAGCTCGCTCTTTAAAGAGCGGTCCAATAAGCTTGGTGTTCAACACAGTCATACCACAGCTTACCATCCTCAAGCCAATGGCAAAATCGAGAGATGGCATAGAGCTCTCAAAGCCTCTATCATGTCACATGATACAAAGAGATGGGTAGAAGTACTTCCTAGCATCCTCTTAGGCTTTTGATCTGCCCTACAAACCGATACAGGTCATTCTGCAGCGCAATTAGCATTCGGCGAAGAGCTACGCCTTCCAGGGGACTTCTTCACAAAATCGAAGGAAGATAGCCCCAAAATTATGGTACAAAATATAAGAAATGATGCCAACAATTTTCTTGAACAGGCAGCTCGCCATGGCCAGCCCAAGATTTACATCTCGAAACACTTGGCCAATACTTCACATGTATTTGTTAGAGACGAAAAAATGAGATCTGCGCTGGAGAAACCATACGCTGGTCCTTACAAAGTAGTATCACGAGATGAGAAAAACTTTGTGATACTCATTGCAGGCGAACCTCGAACAATTTCAATCAACAGATTGAAGCCTGCATACATGGTAAGTGACGACAAAAGAATAAAAAGGATACCAAGGGAGAACATAGAAAATATCCAGACAGATTCCCAAACAAATACGGAAGAATCTGTCGAAAAATGTGAAACAACAAATTCACAAATCAAGAAAACACCAAAAATTAAAAAGTCTGTGAAGTTTTCGGACGATGTTACCACTAAAACATTTGATCCAGAGGCCCCCATAAGCCCAAAAAAAAGAGGCAGGCCCTTAGGCAGTAAAAAACGCAAAAATTCCCTCCCTTCTCTCATGTCTGAGAGGTTAATGCGAAGAAAAAAAAGTTTACTCCCAAAAAAGTAATATCTGCTACGTAAGTTGAAACCCGCTAAAAAATATGCGACAAAAATCGGAACTCCGTGAGACAAAAGAAACTCCGGAGATGAGCAAACGAGGAATGCCAACAAAAAGAAAACGACAGGAATAAACAAATCCACGTACGATACGGAAATAAACATCACAACGTGCGTTTACCATTAAATACAAAGATAATCTCAACGTCGTGACGTCACAAACGGAGATTCCTTTGTAATAAAATTCAAATAAAATATTCTATGAGTTTATTTCAGGCATAACTCTGCTTAAACCAATCAGAACTTAACCAGAAAACTTGCATACAGCCGAGAATTTTAAGTGGTATCCCCTCTACATGCTGATAAGAAGATGTGAAAATAATGAAATGGAACTGTAATGGTAAATCAAAAAAAGCAGTAAATTCACCCACTCCAGAACTGTCTTAGCTCTCAGACGTGTTTTCTGAACGATATTTTTGGCTCCCTGTTTTCCTTACAACTATTCCAATGTCGCTACCAACCCAAATCTTCCACAACACAACCAAGAACCTAGAAGTTCCAAAAGTTGACAAGAACACTAGGCAAATTCTGGAGCAGAAGTCGGAACTTGATCGGATTGAGGAGGAACTCCTGATGGACACAGCACCAGCCATAGAGAGTGTTCTTGCGGAGATGACAACTCCGCTTCCACCTATCATCTCTCCTCCCCGGACTCCACCAGAACCAAATCCGACGACGGAACCCCGACGCCAGAGCCGAAGCAAACGGAGACCAGGGAACCGATGAGATTCCTATTTACAGCAGAGAGGGCAGCCAACAAAAAGGCAAAAATGGCTGCCTTGGCAGTGGGGAATTCAAACTCCCCGATGCTTAGGCAGCCACACTTCAAACGTCCGCTGCCCCCTCACTCCCACCGTCATCCCTACGCCTTCACCAAAAACCAACCACCAAGGCGTAGGGGAAAGGACAGCTGGGCAAACTACTTAGCCCGAGCACAGGCTCGTAAGGAATCTTACAAGTGTGTCGGGGCTGCATTAGGTAGCGCCCTGGCAAAGTGGGAGGCCGATCAAAAACGGCATTAAACCCGCACGTCCCCCCAGGCCTTGCACATTTCAATCATTTTTGCAGCACAAAAACTGGGGGGGAGTAGCTGTGGGGACTCTCCCATATGAGGTATAGGGGCTTGGACACCTCAATGACAGTTGCCACCCCAAAGGGCAGGCAAACAATCGTCCTTGTGACGTTAAATACACAAAATACGTTTGATCATAATTACCTGTACGTACTTGCAGGTAATGTACGAGTATTGAATCGTGACACAATAAGATGATGTCACAATTCGTACACAAACCGGCCAGCAATCTCTTATCTCGATAGGGGATGATGCAACCTGGCCACCCTCACCGACGTACGTATTATCTTACGTACGTGTGTTTGTGTGCGTGCAAATAAGCCGTATATAAGCCACCCAAACCGGCTCTAAAATCGCCAGTATTCGCCTTGGTTTTGGCTTACCTGTACTTATGTACGAAGTGGTTGAACACGCTTAAATTCTGTAGAATTTCCTTCTGGTGAGAATATCTCTCACGACAAGGTATTCCATACTGATAAAGACTTGAAAAATTTTCAATATGTAATAAAGTTAGTGTGTAAATAACAGGTAAATAAATATTGCGATTGTAGTTGTAGACTAGGAGCAAGCAAATGCAGAGAACCAATCAGAAGCGCCGTTTCAAATACATGGAACCGTTTCTGGTAAGGAATGGAAAATTGCAATTTTTTTCCAAATTAGGCGTGTGACTATGTTGGTAAATATTTTAACACTATTACCAGCCTACTTGTTGATTCTTATTATAACTACAAGAACCGTCTCTAAACTCCCCATATTTTGATACCCTTATTGCAATAGTGAACCGCTCAACATCTGTCTCCGGTCTTTTTTTCACAGACTTTTGTAGGCAGTCTCCGGATTTCAGAAAAATAAATCTGGCAAGACAGAAGTCACTTTTAATGATTTAGTATCGTTATGACATTCCGGCCTTAGTATCTTTATATTTTTCGTTTAAGCCTGTTTCTTTCATTTATCTTCCCCATTTGCTCCAATGTGACTTATTTACCCTCGGGACATTGCTTCCTGGCTATTTTTATCTGGAAGTTCCTTTGGACTCACTGAAAGAAGATAGACTAACTTTATTCATCTTTTGTCTCCCTTTATTGTCCAAGTTCAATCTTCACTCATCGCTCAGTTGTCTTTTTCATTTTGTGTATTGTTAGAACTTTGTCTCCTGTTATAACCCTCATACTTCGGTCATCATTCTATGTATAGATATACACGGGGTTATCACGCATTATGGGAAATTTCCGTTTGGTGCGTGTTAAAAAAACTCTGTATTATTACATGAATTAAAAAATGTGAGAAATGTACCATGAGTGCATGTCCTCCATACTCACCTAAACGGAATCCTATGTATTTTCTTTATTGCGCTATATTATCTCGTCAGTTTATTCGTGAGATCCGTTTGCAAATATAACAATCTTACTAATGCCCGACTCGGAGCTGCCCTAGTTGAAATGTACGATCGGTTATGGTACTATGTGGGGCAGCCAAAGGTGATTTGTTTAAACCTTTATTGTAAATTTCGTTTAATTTGATTTTCGTTTCAAGGATTTTTGTTTGGTATTGGTTTGTAACATCGAGTTTGTATCTCTGTTTTCTTGATTCTTTTCAGTAAAGCTGTTATGATTGTTCTATTACACTTTTTGTTTACAATCATGTTGCGTTTCATATTTAAAAATTCATGTAATTACACTAATAATATACCATTTTGTTCAGAGTGTCTTTTTAACACTCACCAAATGGAAATTTCCAGTACTGTGTCATAAACACACTCACACTATATTTGTATCATCCCTATTTACTCATCACTGTAAAATTAGAATTTAGCATTTGAAAATTATATTTACCTACCGAAAATAAAATGAATTCTCAGACTTGAGTTATTACAAAGATTTAAAATGAAGGGATCAGATTGGAGAAAAAAAAATTACGTGAATGGAATTCAGTGGCTCAAAAATCATACTGCTGAATGTAATACCTATGCAATTTATAGTTTCAGTAACATTTATTATTTAAATTCCCAGTGAATAATGATTTTTCGGAAACTTCAGCATTTTGACTGGATATAACTAGAAATGTGCATGAATTTGAGTACCTCAAATGAAATCCCATGTACCAATTTCGAATGTAAAAGTCTGAAAGGTATCGATCCTAATTTCTAGGGTTGGAAACCATGGAAAATGAGAAGAAATTGAACGAAACATAATGTGTTAGGAGAATTTATTATTTGGGGACTTCTTTGTTTTTGTTTTTACACTATTTGAAATTTTTTTTTCCCAACTCTCATTTCTGTTGTTTAATGGGCTCCTTGCATTATGTTGTGTGGTACGACTCCACTAAAATTATTACAAGTAATGGAATATAAACAAGAATTATTGGCGATGATTTTCTTTTTTTCGTTTTAACGTATAATGAATTTTTGGTAGAATTAATCAAGAAATATTTTATTTATTTCTCTAAATTATAGAAAATTATTATTATTTTATTACCTTTGTGGAATATCTTGTTGTGAGAAGTATTCACACATAGAAGGTAATCGACAGCTTTGCGTGTTCTGCCATATCATACACAAATATATGGGAGAGCCAAATTCTAAGCAAACACTGGCAATCTTGTAGCCATCCCACGAGTTTATATAGAGGATTTGGCAAATACACACAGATACACATAAGTACATATACATATGGTATTATGTCATAACATTACGTCGTTTCTTATTCCATAAGGGGATAAAAAACAACGCAGAGCATTTGATACAGGACCGTAATATCACCAAGATCTTTATCAGGTAATTTTTCATGGTCCGTATAATATATCTTACCTGTATGTACATACTGGTAAGAACATACAAACATACGTGCATTTAATTGTTTAATGTCATGAAGACAAAAATAAGCCAACCTTTCAGCAGCGACTGTTATTGAGGGGTACAAGCCCCTGTACCTTATATGAGTTCTATCCCCATAACCTAGATGGTGTTTTTTGTTGTGTTTTTAGAATCATCCTTTGGTGCTTTGTCCGGAGGTCGAGTTTCCATAATACAGATTTGTTTAGCTTATGTTACTAACGCTCTTACGATTGCGATTCGTTATGCTGGAGTTCGTAAGCAGTTTGGTCCCTCAGAAAAAGAGGAGTTACCAATTATCGAGTACCAGCTGATAGTAAGTTTATGTATATAGTATCTACTTACTTTTCAAGTAAGAAATTTGTGTTTGCCAAATTTGAAATAAAAGTGACTAAATGTAAAAAAAAAAAAAAAAAAAAAAAAAAAGATTTATTAGGTAATTACCGAGTTTTTTGAAATAGGAAATTTGTTCTGATATTTAAATTGTTCAAAATTCTTCGAAAAAGTAAACACAGAATTCGATGTAGATGGTCTTGTAACTATCCCAGCTGCTAGTATTTTCTGTGCTAATTTCATATTTACCCCCATAAAGAAGAATCCTATGAAGGGATAAACAGTTTTCAACTAGGATTTTTGTTTACGTTATGTTTTGTTCATCGATACTGCTTTGTGAAGTCAGATTCTATTTCTGTTTTACTTTCTCTACTTTCAGCAATGTAGATTATTCCCGTATCTCGCTGCCACGTATTGTTTGAAAATTTTCGGCAATCATTTTGGAAAATTTTATATCGATGTCGTAATCGGAAACATTACCGGATCCAGCCAACAAATGCCGGTAAACATCATTAGTTCCTCGAGTAAAGGATCGAAAATCGATCGCGGTTTGAAGGACCTGCATTGTTGATAATGATTTGATTTTACTTTTTCAGGCAAATTTTGGACCTGAGGTGCACGCATTATCTAGCGCTGGCAAACCAATCGCTGGTTGGATCGCTAGAGATGCCATACAAGAATGTCGTGAGGCTTGCGGAGGACACGGATATTTGCAAGGTGAAAAAAAGTTCTGACGTATATAAATGGCGCCATCAGTACATTAGCAATAGGCTGAAAAATATGCAGATTGTTTTATTTTGTAGCTTCCAGGTTACCAGAATTACGTAATGATAATGATGCGAACTGCACGTACGAAGGTGATAATAACGTTTTACTCCAGCAGACCAGTAATTGGTTGATTCAATTATGGGGTAAACGAAACTTGAATGAATTGAAAGATTTGTTTAATACCCCAATGAAAAGCGTTGAATTCTTGTTGGATGGAGATAACATTTTAAAGCAAACGTTCAAAGCTAGAACTATCGATGAATTAAAACGACCTGATAGTAAGTAGTTGTTTCGTTAGACAAATATTTAATGATTGATGGGATGACAATAACCTTCCTGAAATGTTTGAGATTTTTTTTATTAATTATTTTCTTCTTGCTTAATTATAAAGTTTCGTAGTATTCACATGAAACATGGAAATATTCGTAAACTTGTTAGTGAATTATAGTAGTTAAGTATTTGTTCACAAAAAGACTTCTTTTGTATCTATGTTGATGGGTTTATTGGTTGGTATTGTTATAAAATTCTAGTTGTTCAAACGTTGGCATGTGTTTCTCACGCATTTTTACTTGCCAATTGCAAATATTCCTTTGATTTCTCAATCACATCGACTGAATAAGTATTTAGGGGAAAACTTATGTATTTCCAAAAAAAGTTTTATTAGCTATTGATTATCATTACCTACATTTTTGGGGCTAATTTACCAACTATGCAATTTTGTATGAGAAAAAAAAAGTGCCCCAAGCTTCGCAAGAAAAAGTAGGTTTTTTTTTTGTTATAAAATCACCTTTATCACCAACATTCTGCTAATAAAGTAATGTATAAAATATTTAAATTTTTCGCAAAAAATTACCAATATCATGCAAATACAACGCATGCGATGAAATATACTGATTCGGTATCATATTTTCAAAATATTTTATGAATAAATTCTTAATTCTTATGTAAAAAATCATTATTTTTTTGTGAAATGAAAAATTATTTCAAGTTCTAACTAGCACGATTTTAAGAAGTAATTCGATGGTTCTCTTTCCTGTAGTGACAAAAATTATGGATTATTTATAAAAAAAAAATATATATGTGAAAAAAATCTCCCACATTGCAAAACGAAGTATAGTACAGTTTCTACGTGCTGGTTACGAAAATATTAGCGAAGATTTTATGTTCGTATTCAAATTTAAATCTAATGTCCGGAAGCGGGTGGGACGTGGGCGAAAATTGACAGTTTGCTAAGAACGGGTTGTATTGAAGCCTAGAAAACGAATTGTTCAAGACCATTATCAGAAGGTAAAAGAGGGAAAATCACACTGAAGAGCTAATAAGTTGGGAACAAATTGACCAATCAAAACCAAAATTGGTTGGTCTGATCTTTGTGTAAGCATTACTTTGTACCAAATTTCGTGACTATTGAAAGAGAATTGCAACTTTTATTGAGATAACATGAAAAATTATCAGCTCTAACCGCCCCAGGGAATGAACCATTGTACCAATAGGAACCAAATTTGAAAGCATGTTAGATATGCTTATACCTGTACCAAATTTTGTGACTATAGTTTGAAAATTACTCTCTTTAGAGCCATTAATGTGCCAAAAATGCAACAAAATCGCTCCTATCAGACGTACCGTAAAGGTAGGTATTGTCTTTGACATGAAACACATTCGTATACAAAATTTCAGGCCTATCGATTGAAAATTGCGACCTGTACTTTGTTTGATAAAAAATGCGTATGAACTGACCTACCGGACGAACTATACGCCCGATCTGGACCAAAAATAGGGTTCTTCTTTATATGTGTTTCAAATTCCGAAACCATCTGATCAAAATTACCCCTGGAAATGGACTCAACGCAAATGGGAGTACATATTCAAAAAAAAATAAATTTTCCAAAATAGTGCCAAAATTCTTAGATCTTAAAACGAAAAACATACCCACTCCCACCCTTGGGTCCGAATACTCAAAAAATTTTAATAAATAAATTAAGTAAATTTTTTGAAAAAATCTATTTTAAAAAAAAGATTTAATAATCGACGGAATGGCGTCATAAAAATCAGATCGTAGATTTGTAACCTGTTATATTTTTGACGTAAAACGGAGATAGTTTATGTAAAAATTTATGTTGAAGGAGCGCCACCTCTGGATAAGTGAATTCCTCGTTCTTGTTTTTCTAAAATGAAATGAACCTCCACATATCGGAATCCGTAAAGAAAAAAAAATTTTGTCGATTGTTGTCCGGGTATTGTAATCCTTGTAAATTTGCTTCAAATTATAGATGTAAAAAATCAGAAGATGTTGAAAATTTATTTTCAAATTATCTTTGCTTTTTTATAATTATTAGTACGCCCCAATTTAATAGCGCGTATTTGATTTATCAACTGTGCGGTATGCTCTGGAATAGAACTATATTTCCTGCCTTAATTTCATTCTAGTTTTTGTCCCCCCCGGGTTCCTAGTCCTTTTATTGAGAACGATGAAAACCACCTTCAAAATTTTACCCAACCCAACCCCATAAAACCGAAATAATTCTATTATTTTTTATTGTTCATTTTTATTTTTTCCTCGTAGCCTTACTCAACACATATAAATGGCTCATTTGCTATTTATTAAATATCACGTCCAGAAAAGTATCGCTTTTACAGGAGGAAATGGGCAACGTTTTTGATGCCAGGAATGCGTCTCAAGTGTTTTATGCAAAAAATTTGTCTTTGGTTTTTATTGAGGTAAGAAAATTTTTCATTTTAATTTTTGTAATCATTATTGATTGAATAGACTGTGTAGCACATCATTCAATTGGTATATGTAAAGCTTAGATTTTATGTTGTATTCCATTTTTTATGATTGTAGATAAGGTATTAATTTTATCATTTGAAAATAGAAGTGAATTACTGCTATATATTATCTCACTAAGAGCCTGTATGTTATCGGGTTATTTTGGATCTTTTTAGTTTCTGATCTACTTTTGGAGACGTTCTGATTTTTTTTATGGGGGCGGGGGGTAATAAGAAAGTCTTTTAGACTTTGTCGATATGAAACAATTCTTATCAATAAAAAGTCGTCATTGAATATCCTGCCGTCATCCGATATTAAGATCTCCTATCTCCATTCATGCGAGAGAAATTTGGAAATTGCTTGAAAGAGAGTCTATAATTTTGTTTTAAATTTAGTTTTCAGGTTAAAAAAGTAAAAATTCTTTCTGGAAGTTAAATTTTTTGCAGTTAATTATTTATTTTAAAAGTTTCTAAGAAAAAACTATTACGATTTCACAATTTTTCGATCTACTTTAGACGTAGGTGCTCCAAAACGCTCAGCATAATTTTCCTTTTTTGCTTGCAGCATCACATTCTAGCCACTAGTTTTCAATTTGCTTTCGAAACGGCTTCATCGGAACCAGAAATTCAGCGAGTTCTGCTTCAATTAATTCCATTGTACGGTATTTGGAGTCTGGAAAAACATCTCTCATTTTTGTACCAAGGTAAGTTCAGTTGCTTTTTAAATCTAATATTTTATAATTTGAGAAACCCATGGAAAATAGCTGTTATTCGTTGCTTCTAGGTGGGTATTTGAAGGATGGAAACTCTTCTTTATTATTCAAAGAAGCGATAATCGAAATTTCAGCTCATTTAAAACCTGAAGCAGTATCACTTGCAGATGCAATTGCTCCACCGGATTTCATACTAAACTCGGTGCTGGGTTACTCCGACGGAGAGGTGAGCTACGAAAATTAGATGAATACCTGAAAATAAAGCTTCGGTGTCGGTGTAGACGACATATAGGAACTCGTGATTGTGTGTTTTATTTTACCCAAAGTATACGTAAAAATTTCAAATCAGTTACCTTTTTTACGAGTCTTGCGATTAAAATCTAAATGAAGTAAAATAATTTTATTTTCAAAAAAAACAAATTTTTTTTACAATTATTAAAAACGCTTATAAATCCTGTAGCATTTGACTCGGTTTCTTACCCTTCATTATTTCAAAGTTTGTGTTAACTCATAACATTTTTCGGAAAAAAATAAATTTTTAGCGAAGAAAGAGTACTCGTTACGTACCTATTTTGCATTTTTTTAAATAATTTTCTCGTACAGTTTTTTCAATCAATATAGTGACTATAAAATGTAGGATGTCTCATTTAATTACTTGAATTAACGTCATACTAATTCTGTTTTATTTCAGGTTTACAAACATTTAAAGGATTCATTTTTTAATGACGAGTATACATTTAAAACTCCGAAATGGTGGTCCGAGATAGCAGCCTTGAATTCGAAATTATAGCCTACCAAACTCAATTACATCATTAGAAATTAATGACATTAGCTCCCTTGATTGTTATCATTTAGGCTACGATATTCAAGTCGACTAATGCGTTTTCTCTGCTCTATGTAATAGTTGTATTATCATTTTTATGCTCGAACTATTTTGTTGGTTTCATTTAAATGTCGCTTTGTTACCCTGGTATTTTTCTGTCAACTTTTTCTTACATGTCGGTGTTTACTCGTATGTATTACCATTAAGTGGAGTGAAAATCACTTGTGAGTGTTTGTTTTACTATGACGATGTAGTTCTAAAACTTAGCAAGTTTTATCAAATATTCCGAAACAGTTATACTCATTCTTCTGTCAAAAAATTGAAAACTTCATATTTTATTTTTTTAATTATAATTTAATTTTTATGTCGTTATTCGCGAACAAGGTGTTGAAAACGTTTATGTATTACTTTCTTTTTTGTGTGTGTTCCTGTTTCAGCGTGAGAAAAAAATCATGATTTCTTTCGTCGATGTTCGTAGTACATTTTTAAATTGTATTTATCGAAGTCTGGTTTCCGTTTTTCAACGCAATACCATAGAGTGATTTCCAGCATGAGGATGAATACGCTGATCGTGTAACCGGCCAGTAATACTGCGATAGCGCCGTATAATTTGTTCAAATTCATTAATGCTTTGATTTCTTTCTTTTCTTGCTCGGCTTCTGTGGTCCGGATCTTGAACATGGCATCATTCAACCATTTTTTCACCAAACCTGCCTCCACCACTTTAGTCAAGTAGCTGTCGATTTTCGGTTTCAGTGGGGAATTTTTCTGCAATCCCACCGAAATGGGCATATTTATTACGCAATTCGCCATAATGTGGAGAATTTTTCCTTTGGTTTTGTCGATATTTCTTTCATCTGTTCGTATGGAAAAAAAAATCAATAAATAATTATTTAAAACTCACAAATTACCTTATTGATTTTGAGAATATCATGTGAGCAGTTAATCCAAGATATAATTTAAAGCTCTGTGTTTTGTCTAAATCATTCAACCTTTGAAACCTTGTTTGGTAAGCAAATTGCAAAATTTTTTATGTGTCGCCAACAATAATTTTCACTTTTTAGCTTGTCTAGAACATTAAGTTTCACAAATTTAAGTCGTTTGTTGTGTGCTTTCTTTTACTACGAATTTTAAAATGGAATTGAGGAAAATTGGTTCGTGTAGTGGTTGAATTCTTATGACCCTAACGATTTAAGAATTGCTTTGAAACCAGTCATCACTAAAAATATAAAATCCGCGGTGGTGTTTTAGCTAGATTCATTGGCACTCCTACATACCTATATAATTGAAGAGTTCATACTGGGAAGCGAATGATTAACTGAAATTCAACCCTGATTTCTTACCAACTATTATCAATGGTTTTTTTAGTGAAAGGTAAAATTACCTCTGTAAACGGAATTCATCAAAAAATAAAAATAAAATACCTAGTTCCAGGCAGACTTTTTCAAATGCGTGAATTCAATTTATAAAGGATCTGTTTATGTTATTATAATGCGCATTTTCAATTATCAGTCATTGAGGAACTTTTAACGCTTTAAAAGTACGTTGTATGATAATAAGTTGTAAACTTTGTGTCATTTTATTCTACTCAATGTAAACTTACGAAAACACAATTACACTTCAGCTCCTAAATTTCCTTTCGTCTCGGATCTCAAATTTGTTGGTTACGTTTTACCTTTCACTCCTAGTGCAGATGACCTCGATGTAAGATTTCCTTGGTGTGGGCATAAAATGAGAAAATTATAATTCCATTGATGTTATGCGGTGTCAAATCATATTTTCAACTACCTACCTATATGTGAAATGAACTTATACAGTTTCATCGAAAATAGTTAAATTATTTCTACCTATACCTGCATTACCCATATTACCTATGTTGTCTTAATCACTTCGCAATTATATTTTTGTTTTCCTCTAGAGATGGGAATTTTAGTTCAGTTTTCGGATTTAGTTCATTAAGTCTGCTTCACCAAAGTGAACTAGTTCAATTAGTTCAGTAGTTCAGTAAATTTTTCAACTGGATCACTTCAGACTTCAATCAGCTGATTCATGATTGGCTCATATCATTTAAATCAACTAATTTATTATATGATATTATGATCGACTCGTATTCATAAATTCATGCTAGAACTATTGGTTAATTGTTTGACTCACTCATCGACTGCTACTTACTTCAATTTCAGTTCCATCAACGGATCGACTGTAGTAGACTGATAAGAACTAAGAACTATCAAAAAAAAAGAACTAATGAACTAGTTCATTTAGAAGTGAACTAAATGATCGATTAGCTCACTTCTAGGATTAGTTCAAAAGAACTAACTCGTGAACGAACTACCCATCACTACTTTGATTTGATAATATCTTTTAGTTCAAAATGAACTAGTTCATCCTCATCTTTTGGTCTCGTTCATTTAGGTCTTTCAAAAGATTAGTTCAAATGAATTAGTTCTCGGTCAACCGACACATCTCTACTCGTTGACGCTTCTTTTATAACCGTTATAGAATAAACTCGTTTACTCTTTATATCCGAGTATTATTCCAATAAAAAATATAGTTCTGCATTGGATGAGTGCATCGTGCAGTTTCTCTCCTGAAGCTAGATATCGTATTCTTGTGTCACTTTTGGGTTTGTTTTTCAGTTGCTAAATTTTATTTTTCTTTATTTTCAAAAGTGCATAATTAATTTTTATTGTGCTGCTGGATTTTTAATAAAGTCTCACCTTCAGTATCATTATATCTGTTGATCACATTAATATCCTTGTGTTTAATTTTTAAATAATGTAAAAAGTAGATATTTTCGTAGTACGCGAAATGTCCAGCGGCCACACGTTCAACCGCTGAATCCACGTCGTAGATAATTTCAAACTTTTTTCCCACTTTTTGGCTGGCAATATCGAGCGACGTTACAAAAAATTCCTTCGATTGATCACCCCATCCACCGCAGCCGACGTTACTTTCGGCCAGCTGCTCCAACGTATCTATAGTTACCCTGTCACAGTGAAGATGGCGAGTGAGTAGGTACTTTAATGAACTTGAATAATCTCGATTACAGGTGAGTGCAGAATTTCGTACCTTGGTGCCGGAGTTGCAAGAATTGCTGTCAGGCTAGCCTTGTAGGCCACCGAAACCAAAATGCAGTACAGCCACCACCATCCGGTGAACATACGAATGGACCACACAGTGGGCACTTTGGGCAGCGATACCGTCATAAACATTCCGTACGTATACAGTACACTGTTGTCTAGTCGTTCGAAAATGTACAAACCAGCGGATGTCGTCTGCTCCTGCACCGAGGTTAAGAAACGACGTAGTTGGTGATGCAAAGCGATTTTAAGAAGGTGCCGCTTGGCGGCGCATCGTGCATTGTATTTCTTGAAAAATCGTTTTCGTCGATTCATTCGCTTCCACAAACGCTTCCACAGCGCGTACACTACGGTGACCAGTTTGTCTAGCACTGCTATGGCTATGCTGCGGCGTCGTTGCTCGCGTGTCGCATCACTGTTAGCCGACGAGATGGACGTGAAGTCCTTGTTTTCGATATTATGATGGTACTGGGCGAGAGCGTAGAAAGATAGACCGCCGACAAAAAGTGTAATGATTACTGCGGTCCACATGTTGGCTCTGCGGAAGAGTATGATGAAAATTTGCAATTGTGGGTTCGTCGGTGTGGAAACCGTGAAGGCGGACTATGAGGGAAAATTTTGGATATCGCAAGCTTTTTGGGAATTTTTGTGGATACTTCTTTCGAGGGTAGGGAAAACAGTCAAAATATTCCAAAATGTATTCGAGAAAAGCATAGAGAAAATATGGTTGACTTTTTATCGTCTTTTTGTGTTAAATTCTCCGTTGAATTATTAACGGTACAACGAATGTGATTTAATTTTCGTGTACAGTGGCCCTAGACTTCCCCCAGAAGTAGAACCACATTTTCAAATTCTATTGTTGACTATATTTTCCTCAATATTTCTTACAGGATCAGTACCTATTATTGTTAAGAACTAACTCTTAACTCCGAAATTGAGCAAGAATGAATTCTAAAATAAACAGAACTAAAGTTCAATTAATTCAAGTTTAACTCTTGTTAATCAAATGATCTTCAGTTTTTCATTTCATTGTGTTATATGCGTCTACGAATAAATGAAAAAACTAAATAGCCTGCCTAATTTACTGATGTAGGCAGCTTATATGCCTTCTATAATTATTAATCTCAGGTTTTCGTCATGGTATTGAAAGTTTTATTAAAATAGATTCAATATAGTTGAGAATAATACACGTGTAAACTTGAGAGAATCTCCAAGAGCAGAAATTCGAGATTTTCGTAATATTTCGAGAGAATGATGCGAGGATGAAGAAAAGCCTTAATAAGTTTGAACAACAGGATAGTGAAAACGATTTCAATCAAAAATCTTTTTAATTGACTACAGAAAAATGGGTTATGTTGTTCACTTGTTATATGTTTATGTTTATTAGTAGACGCAACTAACCAAAGAATAATTGAAATGATTCTCATATACAATACATCAATTGATTCGTATTGCACTCCGGAGTGTTACTAGATAGGTACATAATGATTATTTAAATAAATGAATAAAATTTTTGTACCCGCGTTCAATCTTCGATAAAAAATATTCAGTAACTATCATAACATCATTCAAAATTGAAACCATGACTCGACTTCACTTCAGAAAACATGCCCATAACACGTGAAATCGGAAATTAAATAAAATTAGGAAATTTCCCATCCCTTAAGCCAATTGATGTATAAAATTTACTGAGAACGCTGTTTCAATTGAAAAATTGTCAGTTTCGAGAAACAATTAAGTTGAAAAAACAAATTTAAAATTCGAGGTTTGCTTCTCAAAAAATGTGCTCATTAGTATATTGATTCTCATAAAATCGGTAACGATGCGAGTTAAATAAAGAAAATTCCATGATACTATTTCATAATCGTACAGGATACAGCAGAAGAGACCTGCAAAAAAAATTATATTTTCTTCGACTTCTCACTAGAGGTAAGCTCACTGAGCATTGATATAAGAAATTCAAAAATTCTTACGTTGAAATCACTGGGTCCTGTAAAAAGAGGTTCAATGAAAAACCGGTTTCAAAATTCGAAACAAGCATCACCGACATTTAAAATCATATCTAAGAAATCAAGACAAAAAATCATTCCCAATTTGGAGCCAGAGAGGTCATCAACCATATATTGTTGCAGAACGTCACTAAATTGATGTCAAGTCTGAAGTCCGCCCATGACACGGCTGATAATTGATACAGTTGGCGGAGTTTTTGCGCACTTAACTGGAATGGGAGCGTCAACGTCTGCCACGAATTATCGGTTAACGACTCGGGCGTTAGGAAGGTTAGACATTCGGTATTGTATGGAATGCTAAGGTCCAGCATTTGCAAGTGGTAAGGCGTGTAATATAAATTGCCCAATGCGATATCTGCTTGGCCTGCCCATATTTCTCCTAGCAAACCGGAAAATGAGCCGTTCGTCTGCAGACGACCCCACTGCTCTTCATTCGCATTTGGTGGCTCGTAAATAACGTAATGAAAATTCATGGCACGTGATAAAGTTTTGAGAACCTGATGGACTAATATTAAATTAAATGCAATATGCGGAGTTCCATATCCATAAGACTAAAAATAGGTGTAAGTATTACACTGATGATAACTAAGCATAAGCGCCGACTTCAGTTTTTTTCAGTATTGCCAAATTTTGTAATTGTAATTTACAAATGAGAGGAAACTATCAATTAGAATGAAAAAAATAATTCTAGGATTGGCAGAATGAATCCCTGAAAATCACTTTAGTGTTGCAGTTGTACGACTTGTAGCTCTTGCGTCTGGAAGTCGGCGCATATGTAATGAAGTACCTACTGCATTTATATACATATAGTTCAATTGTGCGGTAATACTTCGATTTCCAGTCCAGTGTATGTTGGTTGGTAGTTTTCATGACTCTGTGAATAGTTATTGGGTACAATAACCGCTGTCGTGGGCACGTGATCAAAGGTGACCACTTTTAGCGTCTGACCTTGTAGATCAGAGGTTTTGTCGGGGAAGAGTTTACGATTTTTCTGGAACAAAATTATTTCCATTAACAGGCAAGACGGTAAATATCTCTGCCGCGCATCAACCGCGGTAAACGTATGTTTTCCGAAAGTGTCAAATTTTGTAATGACTGCCATTCGAAAACTAGTTGACCGACTTCGCTCAAATTCAATACCAAACCAGTCCCTAATAGTCTCAAACTGCTATAAAAATTTCAAGCCAAAACCTTTCAATTTACGAGAGTTATCGTGATGACAACATGGTGGGTTTGCGAAATTTTGAGAACCCCTCCCTCCAGAACTAGAGGATGAATTTTAAAAATTTTAACAGGAATGTATAGCTCATAAAAGCTTTTAATACTACTAACCAAAGTTTCATTGCTATAGGTTGAACATCGAAGGCTCCACAGACTCCCAAAAAGTGCTAAAATGAGCAAAAAGTGGAAATATATATTTTATTTATACATATTGTGTACAGAAGAATTTGAGTGACTTATATATTCGTAATCTACGACTCGGGATGGGCGCTTTTTCACAGGTTATCGTAAAAAGTTTTCCTCACCAACCGTTTTCGGGGCACAGAAGGTAAATTGAGTGGTTCAATGTGTAAATTCACTGTAAATTTGAAATCATTGCCTCAAAAAAAAACATGACTGACGATGTATCACTCGATTTGTCAAGAAAAAATCATCCCAACCCTTTTTTTGGGAATAAAGGGTGCCCCCAATGAGTGGTTCAATCCAAAAATTATCTTAAAATTTGAACTTGGTACCTCAAAAAACATAATACCCGAAATACCACTCAATTTCTAAAAAAAAAAAATCTTACAACACTTGCGTACAAAAATTTTGAATCTGAATTAAAAAAATTAAAATTTCTGGAAATAAAAAATCGGGCGACGATGATTCAAATCCCGGTAGAGAAACCGATTTTTTTCAAATAGATTGAATTTAAAAAATTGTACTTCGTCACGACATCGGGCTAAACCTGAAACAGTTATTTGAGAATTTTGGTAATTATTGGTACGGCTATCTGTGAGAAACTGTCATCACAAAAGTAGTTCCGTAAGTGGATATATAAGGAAGCGGCTTCGCCTCGCTCGCTTCCAACTATTTCACGTTAAACCTGAAGTCGTCGTCAGTTATGCTTTTTAAGGTACCGAGTTCACATTTATAGTTAATTTTTGAATTGAACTTCTTACTTGCCCCCTGTAACCCAAAAAGGGTTGATTAGGAAAATTTTTTACCATTTTATGGGGTGCTACATGCTCTAATTGTTTTATTGAAGGTCAAAGTTTCAATTCTAACATGTATGATTTGACCCAGGTTCACTTTTTTGGGGGGTTCGGTCGTTGAAGGTAACCTTCTTCGCTTCAGTTATGGTTCTGGGGGCACGCAATTCCTTTTAGAAATGACGGAAAAAGTATCGTTTATCTCGAACTATTTTCTTCTAATCTTTCTTCACTGCGATAAACAAAAAAACACGAGCTGGAAAAAAATCTGAAGAATAACTATGTCTTCGAAATAGGCGCATGGGTTGGTTTGTCACAATTTGAGAATGTATTTTTGGCAAGATGAAGAAAATTGATTTTTCAATTCTTCACTAATAATGTTTTGCTAAAAAGTGGAAAAAATGAAGCATCTATGAAGAACAGTCAAAAAATGAAATTTAGGAACGGTACTGACAGCGACAGAAATTAAAGTACGAAGGATTTTCATTTTTATTCCACTCGAGTCTGAAAATACATTTTTCATCAGAGATAAAACAAAAATCAAACTTCATAAAATGCCATAAAAATTCTGCAGCATTTACTTTTTTTGCCGTTAATTTTATTCCGAAAATATTTTCGACAGACTGCTCATATCTATGACACAATTTGACAGGATACATTATTTAACAATTGTAAAAATTCACTTTTTTTTAGGCCAAAAATTATCATCAGCTGCATGCATAAAAAAATTGGCATTTACATTATTTGCGTAAAAGTTCGTACGGATATGGGCGGTTCTTATTTTTTAATGAATTTTAAATGAACAATGCCACTACGAAGTGAAGCACGAAGTGCTAGCCGAATGTTCAAGTTTTGATAGATTTATTTTCAAGACGTATTAAAAAAAAAGAACGCCTATTGATTACTTTTTATGCAATAGGTAGGTATACACAATATATATGCAACAAAAACACGAATTAAGTTGGGTATCGTACCTGAAAACTATTATTCCAACTATTAATTTTGTAAGAAATAATTGGACCCGTCAGCGGCGGAGGAAATGGTACCGTTGACAATTCAAATCGTCTCGTATTCTTGTATTGTTTGATGAATATTACATTCACCAACTTTTTCCACAAAACGTTGTATTTCTGAGAAAATAGACGCCGATCTTTGACTAAAACGTATTTTGCTCGCGAATCAATGGTGCGGTATCTGAAAATACTAAATTTATATTACGTTTTGAACTATCCACTAGCGTACCCCGGATTGTGCCAGCGAGGAGGGAGTCGCTACTTGTTAAAAAAATTTTTTCGTCGCTCTGCTCGCAAAATTTAGGGCCTTCTATCTTTTTTGAGACTTTTTTATACTACAGTCCTATAATTTTTTCTCACATTTCCATGTTTTCTCGTCATCGAGAGCGTTGAAAGGGTTCACCCCCCAGTGTACATCTCTGGAACTATAAAAATTTCCTAAGAGAAAACGTTTAGAGCTAACGTATTTCTCACAAATTTTAACCATAAATCCATCATTCGTTATCACACCATGTTTTGACTTCTCTACCTTTTACCTAAAAAAAAAAAATTACATATACCTATCACCAAACTGGAGAAATCGCGCGATTTGTTCTCCATTAGCGAGGAAAATTACGTACAAATTGCAGCTGTTCTTTTTCACCTCGTGAATGACTTTTATCGTGTCGTAATTAGGTGACAATAAATCTTCGGACTCGTTGACTAAAATCTATTAAATTATATGTTTGAAGTAAGAAACATATACACATATCGAGATTGATGAAATTGTTCAACTATCCACACTTACTTTGAAGTATGGATTAGAATCCAATGGACGATCGAATAGATTTCCCATTACTTGTTGGTAATAATCATCGAGAAGGATTAAAAAACAGTTTACTTCTTTCATGATTTTCTCGAGAAGATCCCTAATAACTGCCTCCATTTCGGTGTTGAAGAAAATCTCCTCGTACCTACTGATGAGGTCGTAATTCACGCTAATTGTACAAATAAATAATTTACATATTCATTCGTTAATTTTCGATAACCCCCACTAACGCCAATCGAAGATAGGGCACTTATACGTAAGATACAAAAATAATTAGTGGAGGGGGTGAGAAAACTTCGTTATTGCAAATGGATTATATAGACTCATTAGTCATTACTCAAAAATTCCAGAAAATACATACGCACCGCACACGTACACGTAAATACATACTTTGTTTGCCTGAGTGTAAATGAGTACATGCCCACTCACACTCGCCCAAACAAACAATCAAAGACATGGACCAGAGCTCTATTTGACAGGATTACCCTAACTTACACCAACCTACACCGATAGGGATATTCCACAAATATTCAAGTAAAACTTAACACAAAGTCGTATAACATTCCTACATTTGTGGAATCGCCCTCCTGGTGTAGATTGGTATAATTTGGTGTAGCCCTATCAAACAGAGGTCTAGGATACAGTGACACCCTTATGGAGTAGGAGAAGACAGAACAGGAGAAAATTAGTCACGGATAGGTTTTCAGTATTACCCTCCTGCTCGTTGACTGGGTGGCCCTCAAACCCCTTCCAAATAAATTTCCAAGTTCATAATTATGACGTTATCAGCCCTTCCAGTTGTCCGTTGTCACTTCCACTCGCCAAGAAGCCTATTAAACCCTCACCTAACCACAGCTTATCACCAGCGTTTCAATCAAGCCTATCACCTGTCCCCCTCCGTTTTCTCGTTTTTCTTCATTTATGACGACAGATGGATCAGAGGATTCCAATAACGTATTACCCAGAAATTGCATTAATCCAAGCAGAATTTGTGTTTTAATGTCATGAAAAACGTTCCAAGTTATATTTCTTGGGAATTTTTGGTTAATTTTCTCAGCGAGTCTAATTATAAGTACTCAAAAATTTCGGATAACCCAGCGAAAATCATACTTTGCGATTGAATTTGCTGTCTTTACTATTTTTGCATTAGATTCGATTAACGATGATTAAGAAATACATTTTTAAAATTTTCAAAAATAAAAGACATGTATCTGATCATCTGATATTCATACGTAGTAACGTAAAAGAACAAAATATCCACAATTAGAATTTAATACGCAAAGTATAAACAAAATTATGAGCTAAGAGGACGTTACCATAAGTTAATTCAAATACTTTAAAACAAATTTAAAGAAATGAAAATCTACTTTAACAATTCAACAGCAAATTTGTTTTTTGAATATTCAATTAAATATGTACGTTTAGTCGAATCTTACTTTTAAGCAGTCAGAAAGTGAATCATACGAAACCCACATCATTTCGCAAATAAAAGTTTATGAGGCGAAATTCTGAAAATTTTTTGGGTACTCACGCATACGCGCTTAACTGAATATGCTTACCATTCGTATTGGTTGAAGAAATCACCGAAAATGAATACAAGTAAAAAACATCGTACAATAATTCGGTTCATGACTGAAATGATTTTGTGTTCAGGTCGGGGTATTCATTTGCATAGCTTGATTGACATAAGATTTGCATGCCAATTTGCTTTCTTCGGCGGAAATGCCATTCGACAAGCGCGCTACACAGACTATTCAGAATTAATTTCATCCCAACACAGAAAGTAATTTAAGACCACTACACGGCTACACATGCGATTGACTGGGCATATCATGTCTTTGTAGCGTTAATAAACTATAATTCCTGTATGTATGAATGCTAACATAAAAAATTAACAGAGCATCCGAAGGGAAAAAAAACTTGAATACTTACGATCAAACGTATATTTACAATATTGTACAGGTGAAATATTTGAAAAAGCTCAATAAATGACAAAAACATATGAAAAGATTGATCACGAATATCCTTCACCGTTTCTTGAAGCCATATTTTTTTCTCTCGTAGAACAAATCAGTCTTCGAACTACCAAGATTAACAATTTTAGGGCATCCATCACGCTGAAACGTTCAACAAAACAACAATTAATTCAGCTACTCGGTAATGTACCAACAGGAGAATATTCACGTGCAATACCAACATCTTTTTCTTGAATTGTACATTCTTTACAATAGTATGCATCGGATACACCGGGTCCACCGCAAATCACGCATCGCCCTTGATATGAACCGTAGTTGCATTCGTCACAAATTCTAACCAATGTGCAGGGTCTTACGTAAGAATCGCAAATCACACACTTACCATCACATTTTTCACATAGCCGGCCAATGGCTAGAACATATGAAGAAGATTTGCTGCAAAACTGGTAGATATGGATTCAAAGTCTAGGGGTGAATTTTCAACTTTGAAATAAGTCTTAAGCATTTTCCTTCAAGAAAAATTGTTAAGGTTCTCACTTACCAACGCCAGGTTGCTTCCGACAAAATATTAAATCAGGATGATGCTTCGCCATGATACGATTTAAGACCAAACTTGAACAGCGTGACGAAGGTAGATGGAACAAAGATACGTTAAAGAAAATAAAAATATGTAGCGCCTAGCGGTGTATACTTCCCTCCAACACTAAAAAATTTCACGTACAATTCAGTTGCTAAAAAATGGAAATCACAATTTTTTTCTCTCTTATCAGCTCAATAGACATTTGATGAGCGTATTTCCTCTTTGTAACCGAAAAGCAATTTTCCCCATGTTGCCAGGTGTATTTGGGCGTGCATTGTACAAATTAAATGCTAATTTTTTTTGCATTTTTTTATTTTTTTTATTGTTGCGCCTTTTAATATCCTAGGACTGATCACATGAAGCAAGTGAATATGCGATACAGGGAATGATAAAGTGCTTATCATATTACCTCATTCACAATTTATATGTTAAATTTCAACTCCTGTAATTCTGTTTTTGAAATTTATAATACAAATTATATTAAAACTGAATTTAAAAAAATTTTCAAAATGAATAAGTGGTCAAGTAATGACACAATTGCTTTTCAATAATTATTTAAATTTTGAAATTGCAATGATAAATAAAATAACAGCTTTTTGCAAGATTTTTTTATCAAAACTTATTTACAGTTATTTATTCATTACAAGTTTCATCATTTGAATATTTTTTCCTCAAAAATTTGGTCAATCAGTCTAAATTTTATCAGTGATTTTCTAAATTTGTGATGTGAGGTATGCAGAACGAGGATCGAAAGAACTTGAGACTTTTGACTTTTAAGAGGTTTATTTCGCAACTAAAATATATTTCACAAACGAAAAAGTAAATGGTGAAGCAACAGCGATATGCGATCGAAAGTAGTAGGGGAAACACTTCGTGACCAGACTGTACATATGACATATATATATATAATGTTGTGATGATGATGATGAAGAATGAGATGAGGTGGGATTTCGTATCAACACCCCCCTGAAATTTTACCGAATAATTTCTTCATCGTGTTTCCTGAAATCGAATTAATAATTATTATTCAAAAAAAATATTAAATACGAGAAAAAATATTAAATACACAAAAAATACAAGTACAAAAAATATATGCATAATAAAAATTTCAAAAAAATATTAATATTGTTTGTTTATTATTTCTGGTAACTTGGGTTCCTAAAAAATTTATTGCGCTGTGCTTCTAAATAAAATAAGTTAAAATAAATTAATACAAAATAAATAAATATATAGAATATGGTAACATGCATGCAATAATGAACACTATCGTGTACGTAAATATTATATGGTATATGTATGTGAAAAAAAATTAAAAAATGGTAACATGCATAATTATTAAAGTATATCGACTAACATTTATATTTCCGCTCGTATAATTCGAGTCGACAAAAAATTCAAAAATGAAAAAATATTCACGAACATATATACGAATGAATAATAAAAAAATAAAAGAAGGTGATAGAATAAATATGATGAAAGGTTTTTCCTATTTACGAGTTCAATGAATTCGAGCGTACGTTGCGTATTTTATCTTAAAAGTAACATGAACAAGATTGTAGAATAATATTTGTTGCATCGTATATTATCTTTCGTACATTGTATTGTATTCGAAGTGGCATTTAATATGTTTTCAGATAAGGCAACGTTTTTCGGTTTATCTTAATTTGCGGTCATGTAATGGGTTTTTATCTCTTATTGTATTTATTGTTGAAGAGTTTCCTTTCATACATGCGTGTGGAAATATTTCGTCTATTTTTCTCACGCTTGTTGGAAAGTGTATAGGGTTTTTATTATACGATTTGTAGGGTTTTTTCTTGCTCGATTTTCCAAATTTTTTCTTTGTTATAATATTCGAGAAACCTTCGATTTATCTTTAGCATGTATTTTCTAGTAAATGGTGTTATTAGGTATTCTTTTTTGACAATAATTGAAGGTTAATTTTTCTGCAAATATTTTCGTGTTACGACTTATTTTCGAACATTTTACGACTTGTAATTGAAATGGGAGAAAATGAGTTTATGGACTTGTACCAATTTTGACTTGAATTTCCTATTATGTGTATATATTCATTTCGTTTAATATTTTTACAATTATGTTTTCGAATTTTGATCTGTCTAATGATTTTGTTAGGATATCTGCCAATTGATCCTCCGATGTAACTGTTCTGAAAAATATTATTTTGTCTTCATATGCTTCCAAAATTGAGTAACACTTGATCATTAGGGCTCGTGATTTTTTCTGACTTCCCCGGAACATATTTTTTGCGTCGAGATATTGTCTTCCATAATATCGACCATTAATTTTTCTCCAAAAATTTCGAAATTTAAATATTGCATTACTTTTATAGTATCAAGGGTGTCAAAAACTGCAATTATTTCAGCCGCGGTACTTGATGATGCGTGAATAGTCTGTTTACAACAATTCCACTCCACCAAGTCTCCATAGGCGAATAGCATAGATCCAGTTATTGACTTCCCTTTATCTAAATTATTTATTTCTATATTTTTATCGTCAACCTGGGGTGCATAAGATGCATCAATATATACCTGAATTCCATCCCCCTTTGATGTAAATTTTAGATTATAATTTTTGGTTGTGTTGACGTACCTGAATATTCTTTTTACGTAATTTTTTAAAGTTTCATTTGAGTTATTCTGAAAGTGGGAAAAAAAGTTCACAGGGAATAATATGTCCGGTCTTGTCAGTCTCGCTAAATAAAGTAGTCCCCCTATCATGGATCTATATTCCGTGTCATTTCTGCCATTTTGTATTTTATCAATTTTTAGTCCCGTCTCTATGGGTGTATTTGTATTTTTGAGTTCAGAAATTCCAAATTTTTTGATCATTTTATCTATGTGTTTGTACTGGGAAATTGTTATTGTGTTATTTTCGATGTCTCTCATTATTTCTAAACCTACAAAAAATTTTGGATTATTCGTAATTGTGATTGTAAAATCTTTTTGGAGTTCTTCGTTTATTTTCGTGATGGCAGATTGTGAATTTGATGCTACTAAAATGTCGTCTACATAACTCAAAAAATATGTCTTTTCATTTTCATTTTTCATAATATATAAGCATCTGTCACTTTTAGTCTTTTCGAATCCCATTTCTTTTAGTTTCATGTCTAATAAGTCGTACCACAATTTGCTAGAAGTTTTTAGGCCGTAAATTGATTTCTGAAGTTCTAGTACTTGATTTTTATTTATATTGATTCCTTCTGGCCTTTTAACAAAAATTGGTTTTATAATGGGTGAATTTAAGTAAGCAGTTTTTACGTCGTATTGTACCATTATTAATTTTTCTTTATTGACGATTGATAATAATAACCTAATTGTACCTATGGATGCTACAGGTCCGTGTGTTTCTGCAATACCATATTCTGTCCGATCCTTAAAGCCACGTGCTACAAGTCTGGCTTTAGGTTTTGGGTTGCCAAATTCGTCGAATTTTATCGTAAATATCCACCTAGTATCTATTAACTTTTGGCGATCATAATCCACCACTTTCCATACTTTCAGATCATCGAGAGAACCAAATTCGTCATTGATGGCCTTTGTCCATTCTTCTCTAAAAGAGTTTGTTTCAATTTCAGAGAATGATTTTGGTATATTATCTTCGATGTAGGCCTTATTATATTTCATTCTAACATTCATAACTACAGGATTTATTATCCCCAAATCATACTCATAGTCTGCTGATTTTATTGTAAGGGGTTTTTTATTGATTGAGAGTGATTTTATGTTTTGGGTTTCATCTACTTTAACGTCGCATGATATATGTGATTTTGAATTATATGGATCTCCCAAACAATACCCTGTATTCGTGTAGCCCATTAATATGCTTTTTTCAGCCCTATGTGCCAATTTTGGGTCAATTTTGTCTTTTGATTTGGACTTTGCCTTTGTGGCATTTTGTTTCCTTACCTCCATGGGTATATGTCTGTATGTTAATGCACCGAATACTTTTAGATTTTTTAAATTTGGTTTTTTTCCGTAAAATAATTCGTATGGTGTTTTGTATCCTTCATTTGCTTTAGTTGGGGATCTATTGATTAAATAAGCTGCTGTTACAACAGCATAAGACCAGTATTTTATATCGAGATTAGCATCAATTAACATGGCCCTTACTCTCCTCATTAATGTTTGATTTTGCCTTTCGGCAACACCATTCAATTCAGGAGAATATGGAACCACATAATCCATTGTTATGCCTATTTCTCTACAGTAATTTATTATTTTTGTATCCGTATACTCTTTTGCGTTATCGCATCTTATTGTTCCTATGGGGTGTTCCGGGAATTATTTTTCATGGACATTATAATATTTTTAAATTCGTTTGTTACCTGATTTTTGTTGGTTATGGGCATTACAAATGTATATTTAGAAAAGTGGTCTATGAAAGTTAGGATATATTTTTGATTAGCCACAGAGGGCGTGAATGGACCCATGATATCTGACGATGTTAATTCTAATTTTCGGGTTGGTTTGGTTCTAATTCCCGTATGTCCTAGTTTCGAATTGTTGGCAATACAGCATATTTGGCAATTAACGAAATCTTCATCTCTAAAATTAATGTTTTCGGGTATTCCTATTGCTAAATTTTTTAATTTCTGTAAATATCTGGCATTTAAATGTCCCAATCTCCTGTGCATTATTAATTTTTTATTTATGTTATTATTATTTTTAGGTTCATCTATTTCATTATTTTCATTGGGTTCATTTTTAATTTCAGTTTCGTCACCCCCCTGAGATTGTTGGGTATTTTCGTTTTCCTCAATAATTTCCATTTCAACTGTGAAATCATCCCATTCATCATTAGTATCTTGGGTGACTGGGGCACATATTACATTTTTTTTATCCATATAATCCTCTTTATCTTTTTTTTTTTTTTTATGTCATTATTCTCGACGTTATAGTATATGTAAAATATACCCTCTTCTTTTTTGGCGGTTATTATTATTTCCGCTGTTTCAATAAAATAAATGTTTGCTATTTCCTTTTGTTGGTCGATGTTAATTATACCTGTGTTAGTTATTTTTATGGCCGAGATAATATCCAAATTTAAGTCCGGCACATAATGAACGTCGTTTAGTTCTATCAATGACTGATTTTTTTTGGAATTTTCAATTTTTATGATCATTCTACCCGTATTTGTAGCATATAAAAATGTATTTTTACCCGCACATTGTAATTTAATGGGGGTTATAAATTTTTTCACATCCATTAATTTATTCAAATCGGATGTTAAGTGGACTTCTGCAGCTCCATCAAGAATCGCTCTATATTTAATATTTCGTAATTTTCCTCTAAATTTTGTTTATTTTCTCGAGTTAATTCATTCAACAACCAATCTCCATTACTATTGAATTTTTTTACCATACAGGACATTTTTACCTGTTGGTCTGCATTCTCCTTTTTATTACTATTGGATGAATTTGGGTTTGCTTTCGGTGGATAATTTCCCTGATTACTATTTGTATTTTCACTATTATTTGTTTGGGAATTATTACTTACGCAGTTTTGTGCTATATGGCCAAATCGCCCACACCTATAACATTTAGGGTTATTTTGGTTATTATTTCTAGTACTGCCTCTAAAATTATTTCCTCTATAATTGGGATTGCCTCTATAACCATTTCCCCTGTAATTACCATTACCATTATTACCATTATTATTCGCATTACCATTATTTTGGTTTTGTTCCGTCGAATTACCATTATTATTACCATTATAACCATTATTATTGAAACCATTTCTATTCCCATTTTTATAATTATTATTATTATTTTGGTTTCTATAATTATTTCTACCTCGATAGTTGCTATTAAATCTTCCTCTATAATTATATCTATTATTATTTCCATTATTATTATTGTTCCGATAGGTATTATTATTTTGGTTATTACCATTATTATTTTGTTTCTTTAACGTTTGGTCCCTGTATTTCTGGTCTGAGTCCTCTCTCAATATCCTTTTGAAATTATCTAAATTCTTTTCGTTTAGGGGTAGACTTTCATACTGTATTTTTGCGATTTGTTGTTCGTAACATAATGCTAACTGCAAGTTCTCTAACTCTTCGGCTTCAGTAACCTCTTTTCCACTGTCTCTAACATCTGTTACGAGTTCATCCCATTTTTTTAAGAAACCTTTCATGTTTCCTCCTGGTTGAAATCTAAATTCTAACCATTTTGCCTTAGCCATATTAGCCGTAACTGAAGTCTTGGTCCCGTAAATATTATCTAATTTTTTAAGCATTAAGATTGCAGTATTACAATCCCGTATTTGTTTTGTTATGTCGTTGGATACTCTTTCTAAAACGAACGCTTTGGCGTTATCCTGCATTTTACAGTAGTTGATCATATTTTTATCTGGCCGAAAATTTAAATCATCAATATTATTAATATATGGCTGTAAAAACTCATGTTCCCCAAAGATGTCATAATATCCCGCACCTCGAATGGCAGATATGATCATTCTACGCCAATCTAAATAGTATTTGCCATTAAAAACTTTTCCGAGTGGGGCTTGGATGGGTTTAATTTCGTTCGGGGATGCCATTTTTTCTTTTATTTTCTCAAAACCTAACAAATTATTTTCTTTATTACAAACAGGTGTGTATTTTTTATTTTCGTTTAATTCTCTTTCTAATTTTTCTATTAAACTTTTTTCTTCTTGATTTTCTTTTTTATCCAGTTTTCTAAATTTATTCAATTAAAGAATCTGTTCATAAATTTTTCTTTCGATTTAGCAGAACTGTAAATTCTGTTCGAAAAATAATTTACTGAAGATTCTGAAATCACAATATATTTTAGAGTACTGATTTCCTCTATTCTACCTGATATGTTTATCACAAAGGATTCTAATATTATTTCACCTGTATAGTATTTTACGTGTGGTAAATTATAAATTTCGATTTTTAGATCAACTACTTTCTCTCCTTCAAACTTTTTTATCAATTCTTCCAAATCTTCCTTTTTAATATTATATTCTCCTATTTTACACTCGGACACGTTTATAATTTGGGACATATGATTTTTAATTTTATTTTCTTATTTTTGCCTCTCTTCAAATACAATTACAGAATACGAAAAATAATTAATTTCATCAAATATTACCTTTACAATAGTTTCACCTTATAATTTCTGCTGTGCTTGCGAACGATTTATGTTTTCTACGCCGTTGACCTTGGTACTTCCTGCCTTAATTTTGTTGTGGGTTGTCCTAAAAAGTTGGGTCTTCGATGTTGGATCTCCGGTGAGTCCTCGATGACGGGAGCAGGTTTCCGTTGGCTGTTCTCTTGATCTCGTTGGCGGTCCCTCTGGATTTAGCGTTCGTTGACTTCCAGTATTGGCCGTTATTTGAGTCTGGAACTTCAGCTATTCTTCAAATTTGATTTTTTCAAAATAAATTAAAATTCGAGATACTTTCTCGAAAAAACACGATAACTTTCCGTGTATTACTTAATAAAAAACATAAAAAATTTTATGCACAGCAGCAAATTAAATTTCAAAAAATAATTATTTCATTAATTTAAATTTTCTAAGTCTCTCCTCAAAGTTCTACCATAGCGATGGCTACCATGATGTGAGGTATGCAGAACGAGGATCGAAAGAACTTGAGACTTTTGACTTTTAAGAGGTTTATTTCGCAACTAAAATATATTTCACAAACGAAAAAGTAAATGGTGAAGCAACAGCGATATGCGATCAAAAGTAGTAGGGGAAACACTTCGTGACCAGACTGTACATATGACATATATATATATAATGTTGTGATGATGATGATGAAGAATGAGATGAGGTGGGATTTCGTATCAACAATTTGTATAGATATTTCACGCAAGTAGCCTGAAAAGATGAATCAGTTTAACTTTGCCAACTGGAAGCTAGGCAATTTTACTAGCTCATTTTCACTTGCCTCGAGCAGTCACACCTGGCAACTTTATTAGCGGCTTGTAAACTTGCGTGTTCTAAGCTAGTAAAATGGCCTGGTGTGAACTACACTTTATATACTATACAATCCAGTAAACTACCTGACAAAATGAAAAAATTCAACAAAATAAATATTAAAATATATGAAATAAAATAAGTAAAAACAAGCTACATCGCTAAACGATGTGGCAATAGCGTTTTTGTTTTATTTTGTAAATTTATCACAAAATTAGAATAAAAGAAATAAATGGTCACAGATTACATCATGTAAATAAATGAAAATTTTATTTTCATTTTTTCACAGTTGAAAAAGAAAACATAAAACACCAGTTGAAGAAAATGAAGAAGCAAAAGAGGAAAAATAAATAACTAAATAAATGAATAAATAGACGCGATTGGTATTAGATACACTGCTCATATGGTGAGGCATGTGAATATGAGGATCCATCTTTTTGATGGTGTTGTTGATGGTGAGATCTGTTGCGGTTGTTTGCTTGTTGTTATCTTATTGTATGTATAGAATGGGCCGAATATATCTACACCCGTGTGTGTAAATGGGTGATTATTCTCATTGAGTCTGAAGTCTAGTATGGTTGAAAACGGTGGTTGTTTGTAGGGTTTATTTGCATGTGTTTTATATTTATAACAATTTTTTCAAATTGTAGATATGACTAGTTTGTTAATGGTCGTAGTGAAAAAGTTCTTTCTAAATTTTGCGACTGTATATCTGGTTCCACTATGGTAACCTTTTTCATGTATGTATAGTATAATTAATTTAGTTAAGTATGAGTCTGGGGGTAAGAGGTATGGGGAATAGGTTTGTGTGTGTAATGTATGTGGTGGTAGGTAATTATGTAATCTGAGCATATCATTGTTATCTAGTTTTATATGAAATTTCTTTAATATTGCATATGGGGGTGGGTTTGCTTGTTGTAATTGTTGAAAGATGAGTTTACAATATTTCTTTTGCTCTGTTTTAATAAAAATGGTTAATATTTAAAAAAATGGTAGTCTGTGTGAAGGTATGGTATTGTGTAAGGTTTCTTTTGAGTTGTTTTTTGTCTAAATTGCTTCAGTGCCTTTATCGTAATTTGGAAGGTTTTAATTAGTTTTTGTAGTGAGGAGAATTTAGTAATATCTAAATTGAATGGTGTTAAATTGTTTCCATATATATATATATGTTGTGGATATGTGTGTATTTGTGGGATCTGGGATTGTAATTATCTCTTCGTGATCTATCATTTCTTCGTTGTTTGATTGTGTGTATTGTGATTGAGGTGTGTTGTTGATTATTTCTTCATGATCTATTTCGGGGTTTGTGTTGTCACTGTTTTGTATTTTTTGGATTGTTTGTCTGTGTTTACGTGCATATGTATGGTCATTGTATGTGTTGTTTAATATTGTTTCGTTAATGTATGTTTGGGCGTAATCGTGTAAGGATTCCACTATGGTGCAAAAGGTTTGTTTGTGTTGTTCTTCTGTTTGTATTTCTGAGTTTTCATCTTTTAGTGTATGCAGATCTGTTTGTGGCCATTCTGTTTTTTCTTGAGCTAGCCATTCTGGTCCAGTGAAACATTTTGATTGTGTTAAGGAAGTTGGGTTTGCTCCTCTTGAGCCTATGTCTGCTGGGTTTTCTTTGGTTGGTACATATTGATATGTGATGTTTGGGATTGTTATTATTTCTTGATTCTGTTTTGTGTAAAGGGGGGTAGGATTTTTCTTTGTGTAAGCCATATGAGTACGCATTTGCTGTCAGACCATAGAAAGGATTGTTTTTCTTGTGGTATGTGTAGTGTTTCTCTAAGAAATTTTGTTAATCTTGCTCCTAGTAGTTCAGCTATTAATTCTAATTTTGGTATTGTATGTGTTTTTTCTGGGGTTAATTTGCATTTGCCTATTAAGAATCTTAATGTGTATATGTAGTCTGTTTTGTATCTTAAATATGCTACTGCTGAGTATGCTATTGCAGAGGCGTCTACGAATACGTGAATTTCCGCTTGTTTTGGTGTAAATGGTTTTTGAAAAAATTTTCTTTGGAAACATATGTCGTTACATTTGCTTATGTCTGTTATAATGTTTTCTGCTATTGGTATTAAAGAGGTTGGTAATGGTGTGTCCCATTCTTGTTTGTGGTCCCATAGAGTTCGGACAAAGGCTTTTGCTGGAACTAATAATGGTGCAAACCAACCAAATGGGTTGAATATTGCTGAGAAATAACTGACGAATGTTCTTTTGGTATGTTGGTCTGGTGTTTTTATCTTGGGTTGTAGATAAAGTATGTCTTTGCTATAATTCCATTGAATTCCTAATATCTTAACAGGGGGATTTTGAATTGCGTTTTTTGTAGTAAATAATGATCGTAAGTATTCGTCATTTGTTGCCCATTGTGCTAGTTCAATAGAGATGTCATTAAATGTTTTGTTTGATGTGTTTTATAGTTTTACTGCTTGTTTGTGTGTTGGTACTGATGTAATTAGATTGTCTACGTAAAAGTTGTTTGTTAATATATTATAAAATTGTGGGTTTGTGGTTTGGAAGTAGTAGAGTAATGTTGCTGCTAATAGGAATGGTGATGCTATGACTCCAAAGGGTACTCTTTTAAATCTGATAATTATAAGATTGAGGTTTGCCAGTGGTTTGTTCGGGTCTTTGAGCCATAAAAATCTTGTGACATCTCGGTCTGATGGGTTTAATTTTAGTTGTAAAAGTGCTTTTCTAATGTCTGCACTTATACCGATTGGGTTTAATCTGAATGTTATAAATAATTTTACTATGTCTGCGAGAAGTTTTAATCCTTTGTGTATGCAATCATTCATTGAGTGGTTTGCTTTTTTAGTTTTTGCTGATCCGTCAAAAACTATTCT